>CP139507.1:218231540-218503429 GCA_021014915.2 Artemisia tridentata subsp. tridentata
AATTCCCGAACGCAAACCAATTACTCTGTCAGTGGCACATTAACCAAAACGTGCTTCAGTATTGCAGAAATAGATGCAAGTCGGTAAGGGAGTACGAGTCCATTAAAGGAACATGGGATTGGATGGTTAAAGCTCCGACACGCGTCATATTCATGCGTTATTATCAACACCTACAAGAGTTGTTGCTCGAACATGCAGGTACTCAATTATTAATTCATTGTTATTATTATTAAATAAATAACAACTCGAATGACTTTTTGTTAATTCATTGTTTTTTCAGATATTTCTTCATATCTGAATAACTGGCTGCAAAATTACTCTAACATGTTTATCGGGTGTATTACCAATCAATATCGCGCCTTCGGCCAGACAACAACATGCAGAGTTGAGGCTCAACACGCGTTGTTGAAATTATACTTGGGCAGCACACAGTCCAACTTAGACACGCTGTTGAGTTCGATCGATAAGATTCTCGTTTCGCAAGAAACTACGATAAAGGAATCTTTTAACAGAAGCAAAAACGAGAGAATGAACAAATGTAATGTACCAATATTTCAAGAATTGTGGTATAAAGTTTCCAAACATGCTTTGGAACTCATTTTGGCTGAACTCCAACTGTCGATCAACGCCCACGATTGTACTCATCAGTTGCGGTCAGTTTATGGCCTACCATGCTTTCACGAACTGCTTTACTATCAGATTCATGGTAAGTATATTAAATTTGTGACTATTAAGTTATTTTCCCCATTAATATCAGTAATTTATATAAGTCACTTTTAATGAATGCAGATATGGCCATTCCACTGGATAGGGTTGATATTTTTTGGAGAACCCTATCTGTTCCGTGGCCTAGTATCAACACTGAAGCTGGTCCTTCTCGTGATCCTGATGATGATCCTGATTGTGAAGATGGCATACAACAATTCAGGAGTGTTTTTGGAAAAATGTCGTCGTTTGTGAGAAAAAGTATGTTAAATAAGATGAGGGGGATATACAATTCGGAATCTGTTGATACACGTCAACCTGTTGTTCACAAAAGTACTCGTGGACGACCGAGCGCAAAGGACAAAAAGTCCCAGGCACCAAAAGTACCGGACTTGAATAAAGTACCAACCGTAGATCCAAGTCGAAGAAGCACAAATATAAGATCTACAAAAGTCCCGGACTTGAACAAGCAACCTGCGAGACATAGTTCTTACATGGGTCCTAGAGTTGAAAGAAGTCCCAGACACAGGTTATACGTTGGAGATACGGAGAGCGAGTATTTCATTAAGCAGCTTCCACAGCTTTTCCGTCGATACATCACAAGTATCTATAATGTGGAAGGTGATGGAAATTGTGGGTTTTGGAGCGTTGCCCACGGTATTGGTCAAGACCAACAAAACTGGCTCAATGTCCGAAGGTTTTTATTGCAAGAGTTGGACATTAATCGTGAGTTTTACGTACGTATGTTGTCGCAAATGGACTATGACAATCTTCGGAGCAGAATAAACTGGTTACATGATAGTCCTTGTCCGGGAGCCAACTGGATGCTTATGCCAAAAACGGGGTTGGTTATTGCCACAGTGATTAACCGGCCTGTTGTATTTATATCCGGGGGATGCAACACTACGTGTTTTTCGTTTTTTTCCGGTCCAGATTTATCACAAGGAACTGGCCCCCTTGTGATTGGCCGTGTGGGGAGTGGGGATTTTGGTCACTTCATTCATCTTACGCTAGATGAAAACTCACCATTTCCGACTATTCACCCACAATGGAGGTACCACAGACATGCCGCTGCATCCAGATGGGAAACATTGTATCACGATCAACTACAAATGTATAATGAGATTAGACAAACACAGAGATAATACATGATTACTGATTTATGTTGTAAATAATTATAAAGACAAAACATTGTAAATGATTACTGATTTATGTTGTAAATAATCATACCGACAAAACATTGTGAATGATTACTGATTTATGTTGTAAATAACTGTCTGTATTATTTAAATTAACAATACATTACTGATTTATGTTGTAAATAACTGTTTGTATTATTTAAATTAATTTTTTGGCCAGGTGGAACAAAATGATCATTTCTTTTGTCGCTGTCAGAGAGGATTTATTATAGAGAGGATATCCCGTAAAAAAGCTAGTTATGGTCGACCGTATTACGCATGTCCTCTTTCAGTGGTAAGTAATCATACGTTTGCTTAGTTATGTAAATTATTTGTTTGTTAATAATACATTTCTTATTATTTTCTTAACATGTAACAGCCAGGAACAAATGACTATGGGTGTCGGTACTTTATGTGGAAGGATGCGTTTCAAAAGATGCACTTTAGTCAAGCCTCTTCTTCAACGCAGTACTCAAACTGCGTTGCTAAAGATAATAAAATTGACAGGCAAGCTTATAAGATTGACCAGCTTGAAACAAGAAACAAGATATTAGTGGATCAAAACAAGATGTTGATGGCAAGAAATAAGACGCTCGAGGCATCACTGGAATTGGCAAGGAATCCTGAGGATCACGCATGTCAGTCGGGTGCAATGCTCCATGAGCTTTTAGATGACATTAATAATCTTCACATGTAGTAGGTGTTGTTATTAAATAATGTGTTATCGTTCTTGTTTAATTGAATAATAACAGTTGTTTTGTTTAATGTGTTAACGTTAACGTGTTATTGTTTAATGTGTTAATTAAATAGAAATACGTCAGACAAATACATTGTAGTTGTTTAATGTGTTAACGTTAACATATACAAAAAAATATTACAAAAAAAAATAAACATTACACACAAAATAAACATTATAAAAAAAAACACACAAAATAAACATTAAAAAAAAAAAAAAAAAAAAAGGGTACAAACAGCTAGAAGACAAAAGAAAAAAAGAAAAAAAAGAAAAAGAAAAAGACGGCTACCCACTAGGGGGTGACTTCTTTGTAGAAATAAGGTGTGCTTGATTATAACGTCCCTTTCCCATTTGCAAGAGTTATCTACATGTACTTTAATACATATATCAGTCGTCACATCAATTTTTGATCAAATGCTATACAGACAGCGGGTTCATTATTGATCTATAAGGCCTCACGGAGTGGTAGACGGGCTTCAAGCGGGCTGGGGTAACCCGCTGGGGAACACCGCCGCCGACCCAGCGGGTTGCCCAGCGGTTTGGTTTGCACGGGTAGAGCAAGCAGCAGCGGGTTGGTTGTTTTGTTTGAAGAATTCGACCGTTGCATTATATATATAAAAAAAAAAAACTATCCTACCAAAAAAATAAAAAAGGCAGCCATCTCTTCCACACCAAAAGGCAGCCATCCATAACCAAAAAAAAAAAAAAAAAAACCGGCGAGGCATGGTGTTGGTGTAAGTGATGATATTGCTTTTGATATGAGTAAATCTTTGCTGGGTATGGGATTATTAAAATGACTATGATGGTTAGATATATGGTTTTAATGGTGGCATAATACAATATAAAGGAGACCTACCTGAGACCTTTGTTGAAGATCTTGAAGATTAATGGGAGCTTTGATTGTTATTCGGATTGAGGATGAAATGATGGAGTTGAGATGAGTTTGATGATGATGGTTTTATTATATAAATGGAGTTGAAATAATGGGAGCTTTGATTGTTTATTTGAGCTACCTACCACAAGCACTAGCAGTGTATATAAATGAAAAAGAAAATAAAAAAATGTTGGATTAAATTAAATGTTGGATTAAATTAAATGAAAAAGAAAATAAAAAAATTTGGAAGGGTTGAAAAAATCATGAATGCCTACGAAAAGAGTTGAAAGGGTTGGTTGGGAGGGTTGAAGGAGTAAAATGAGATGGAGGGCTGTGATTGGAGGGATTTGGGAGGGTTGCCCATGTAGTGCTACATGACTCCCCCTCCCTATTGATCTCTAACATATTAAAATTGGGGTGCAGTAACCGGATCCTCCCTACACATGGGATCCGCCTACTTTTGATAGAATATACAATCTGACAAAGCAGACAGTACAAGCGGCGGCAGCGGTAAAGTCAACACACTTTCAGTATATCTTCACCCATTAAAATTAGACACTACCTTATTACTAGAAATATACTTATATACAACAAATCCCTTATTACTAGAAATATACTTATATACAACAAATCCACCTACTACTTAACAACTTTAGCCATTGTCAACCTAATACCGTTTTCATATTGCAATCAAAATTTAGATATGACATATTTGGTCAAGCATGTTCAATAAATTATTTCTTTCAATGTGTTAACCATTAAAAAACAATATTTGAGCTGATTATGACATAATACTAATGCCAATATAAGTCTACCTTAAATTATATTTTCATTAAACTTGGACTAAAAAGGTAAACCAAATTAAAAACATACCACGAGTCCCATAATTGTGGCATCCAAAGCCATATGCTTAATATTATTATAAACTGATATTAAGATGATACGGACTTGTAGAGGGATAACCCATGTGCATGCAAAGCCTCCTGTAATGATAGTCAAACCGTTTACCCAATTATGATTATTTATACTGTATATTTTTTTCATTATATTACTAGTAATTTTATAGCAAGTCTAGCGAACTAGTCAGTCGTTTGATAAGGTTTTTGTTCTAAAAAATTTTCCATTCACATATTCTGAAATTTATAAAAACAATGTTTTGGATAATGCATGCTTTTCCAGAAAACTGCCAAAATATTACAAAGCTTGTTAAGCATCGTGTGTGTATATGTGTATTGTAACTTAAGTTTAATGTTTTTTATTTTTTATTTTTATTTTTTTGGTTAAAAGGGACGATACCCCGGCAAATATAAGTTTAATGGAGTTGCAATTCATATACCTGGTTTAGATTGAAATTAAAAACAAGGTTTTAGTATTCTAACTTCATAAGAGTGTTTTGAATGAATATATGATTTATCAAAATGAGATAATAGAGACTCGTTGATTTAGATAGCTTAAATGTGATGATTTGAAATGAAGATGAGCAATTGTGCATGGAGTGAGAAATTAGCCAGAGCACGGTGTTTCTATAGATGTGATCTTGATCGAGTGTGTTAGACGAGTCAAACCAATTCGTTACTATGGTTGCATTAAGATCAAGTTTGGTTTGTGTAAGACTAATTAGCTTTCTTAGCTTAGAGTGGCTTGCTATAAGCTAGAAGCAATTCAAATTTGACAAATATTGTTAAAAAGCCATTCTCAAAGACTCAAACTCGAAAGTGCATCAACTGCCTGTATCTGTATGTTCTCTTTAATGGGCTCTTATATACCAAAATGGGCCTTTGACCCAAGTCCGTTTTTTTAAATACGTTTACAAAATTGTTGAACAAACACTCTTTAATTTCTTAAACTTGAACATCTAACAGACTAAGGGTACTCTACTAATGAGCTGTTTGGCAAAACTAGCTGTAAGCTGTATACTGTAAGCTGTAAACTGTAGGCTGTAAGCTGTAAGCTGCAAAGCTGTTAACATGAGCTACAAACTGTATTTTTTTTTTAATAAAAGTGTTTGGTAAGTTAGCTGTTAAATGTAATTATAAGATGTAAAATGACATAAAATGACATATCTATAATTGTAAATAAATGTTTGGAGGGTATATCAGTAATTTAAAGTTTTAACAGCTCCAAGATATTTAAAAAGCTTCATAAATCAGCTTTTCATTTAGGAGCTATTTGTTTGAAATAAAAGCTTGAAGTTAATATATCCAAACGGAGCTACTTAGTTTAGATGAGATTATTTTGTAACAAAAAGCTAACAGCTCTCCCAAAAAGCCCCTACCAAACAGCCTAATAATACTCTACTAATGAGCTATTCATTTTCTTTAATGGGCTCGTTGATAAAGAGAAGGCAATAGAACACATCTTTGGCAACTGGGAAGAATCTTATAATGCTTTACCCAAATTTCTATTTGCACTTCAAAAATTCAATCCTGGGACTATTGTTGAATGGAGCACTCAAAGGATTCCGTGGATCACGTGGAGTTTAGACTTGTTTTTTGGGCTTTTGACCCTTCTATTAAGGGCTTTGAGCATTGTCAACCTGTGATTAGCATTGATGGTACACATTTAATTTGTATGGTAAGTATAATGGTAAGATGATTATTGCGATGGGAGTTGATGGAAACAATCAAATTTTGCCACTTGCATTCGCTATTGTTGAAAGTGAATCTTACAGTAGTTGGTATTGGTTTCTTAATTGTGTCAAGAAGCATGTAGTGAAAGACGTGAAGGTATTTGTCTGTCATCAGATCGCCATATGAGAATCTTAAAGGTAGTTAATGACCATGGATCTCCATGGTTGGAGCCGCATGGTATTCATATGTATTTTTTATATCACTCTCTTAAACAATTTTTATCTTGAGCTGGGTTTCTCAAAGTATTTTTTTTTTCACATGTATTATTTACGACATTTCTTCAACAACTTTAATGATAAATTTTGAAACCCTAATTTAAAAATGTTAGCTTACCGTGCCAGGAGTCAGAATCAAGTTCGTAAATTTAACTCAATCATGGAAGAGATTGGGAATCTAAATCCGAAAGCTTGTGAGTGGCTTGGAGGACATCCCTTGTCTAAATGGACACTTGCACATGATGGTGGTAAGCGTTATGGGATGCTTACAACAAATATGTTAGAATACAGCGTGCATAAGGGTGCTCTTTACTTACCTGTAACGGAAATTTATTTACTCTCCATGTTGCTACAAAATAGGCTGCTTCAATGACAAAGGCTAGTGCACATACCGTGAGATCATTTAACCTGGAGAAAGGGTTTTTCAAAGTGACAACTCAAAGACGAAAAATGTGCAAGTTGTTAATTTGGAGAAACGAACTTGCAAATGTGGCAAGTGAGACATTAACAAATATCCGTGCTCTCATGTATTAAGTGCATGTGCATTTCTTTCTTTGAACAACTCACAATTTGTTGAAAGATATTACTCAATTGTAGAGTGTTCAGCTACTTGGGCATCTGAGTTTTCCCACTCCTTCATGAAGCATAAATCATCAATTACATCGCTCCCAAATTATGATCTTAAACGGAAAGGAAGAGGTCATCCTCGTTCAACAAGGCTTCGAAACGGAATGGACATTAAAGAAGGTGAAAAAGCTAACTTTTATGGAATTTGCAAGAAAAGTGGTCAAACATTTCCTTCTAGGCCTAGAAAAAGACCCGCAGATGCGTGATAGCTTGCTGCAAAGGTAATTAAATTGCTATATCAATCAATAATTTGTTATATCAATCAATTTATATATTCTTCAGTTTCTAGCATGTCGAAAGATAATATTAGCTACTATTGCTACTATTATTATTTTGATGAAAATGGTTGTTCTCATAGGTATTCAAGAAAGCTCCTAGAATAGGAAGCTCAAGAGGAGGTAGTCATTGGTTTCAAGACAGTTAGACACGCGATTACTATATACCGAAGCTCAAAACCCCATACATGCCTTACAGGCCCAACTATTTGTCTTAGTAACCGACCCTCAATGTCGTTTTTTTCTTTTGATTTGACACTACATGTTTACTTATCACAGAGTGTTCCTGTTAACGTACATTGGTGAGACTTATACCAAGGTTTACTAATTTGGTTATGTTTATTGGAAGTTGTTTTATAAAGAATATTTTATTTTCTTAGCGATCTCTTTGTTTTATTGTTTTATAAACAATATGAAACTAGAGATCGTGATGGATCAGTTGCATCCTGCAGTTGATAATGAAACTAGAGATCACGATGAAACATCGCAAATACTGTTTACTTAAAATGATGGAACTCGAGGTGGACCAAAAGATTGAACTCTGAACAACAGTCTCATTTGTATGTAAAATTGACTATTGGAAATCTGGAACCATAATGATTCATGAGAGCATGCACATTGTTAGTTTTATGGAAATAAATTAATATACGTATGTTAGGATCGAACTCGAGACCACGGGATTGCACAATTTACGTATGAGAATTAAAGATTAATAATTTTATATAAAAAGTTATATTTAATTATTAATTACACAAAACGAATAACGACCGTTAGTAATTAACGGAAAATTGACTAACCACCGTTAACTAATAAAAGGAAAGTATTGTATATGGAAAATATAGAGAACAAGAAAGATCTAGAAACCCCTTGTGGGTTTAAGATCCGATCGGCCAAAAGGGTGGGGAAACCCAACCCAAAACTTTAACTTGTTCCCTAAGATTTGTTATCATATAAATACAAAACCAAGAGTTCATTATTTGTATCTCTTGTACACACAATAAACCTAAACTTGGTTTTCTTTTCTTCTTGTTTTGAAGCTCGGCCGAACACCACCATTCCATAGGGTTTTCGGATTTTGTTTTCTAAAACAAAATTGTTTTGTGTTTTCTTTAACTAGCATTAGCTTTAATTCGTAAATAGTACGTGTGTACAAGAACGTGATACAAATATACTTTTGTTTGTATCTTGGATTGAATTGTAAAACGGTAAAGGACAATTCTTATAATCCATATAAAACCTAATTAGGGTTCATTTTGATTGCTTGTTGAAGATTGCAAAAAGGTAAACATACTATTTACTTTTTTGTTAGTTAATTACGATTATATGTTCCTTACGCTTCCGCATTACTTTGATGTTATTTGTGTTTAATTTATGATATGTCATGTTATTAAAAACCAACAGTGGCATCACGAGCCTTGGATAATGTGTAATTAATTACTGAAACACGTAAAAAACGAATAATTGTTATGTGTTTATTTATATATGTCGAATTTTAGGGTTTAGAAAAATTCGAAACCCTAATTTTAGGGGGGGGGGGGGGGGCGATTTGCCCTAATTAATAAAAAAAAAAATTGTTTTGTTTTGTTAATTGAATTAGAAACCCTAGGATTGCATGATATAATTACGTGTTAATTGTATGTGATCTTGTGACAACGTGATATAATTGTTATGAGAAATCCATGATAAAACATGCATGTTTGTCATGGATTATTGTCTATATGATTTAATTGTTAAGATTTATTCACATGTATTGTTTTGATAAATCTTGGATTGAGGAAGACCTCAATAAAATTAATTAATCAATTATGTGCAATATGACATATTTTTTAGCTATGGTTTACGCAATTGATTCGTCAATGCATGTGGTTCACATTCCTTTGTAAGTGAGAACCATAGTTAATATATGCGTTATTTAGCCTAGAATTGATTATTTATAGGTTTTATCGAATAAGTATGAATGTGGCTACTTGTTTTACACATATTAATTGTTACGTTATGTGTGTATTATTTAGTTGTTTATTTTTTATTGTTACTTGTTTTGTTTATTTTGTTTGACATGTTGTAAACAAAAGGGTAATTTTGAATAGAAAAATAAATTGGACTAATCAATGGTGAAATATGATTTGTTTTTAAGAGTTAAATTTTCAATAGTTTAATTGAGTGATGAGTTTTGTACAAATAGTAAGAACGGCTCACCCAATTGTGACAAACTATAAGAGGGGTATAAGGATGGTACGCATTAAATTGTAACCTTAAAGAAACGGGATTTTAATGGCTTTATGCTAACCTTTGTTTCTCCGCTCATTTGTGCGTCAAATTGAAGCTACCTAGTACGACTATTTTGATGTACAAAATCATCTTAAGGGTGAATTAGCCTTTAATTCCATGCACCACTTTTTGGTAATTATTCGAAATACTATGTCTTTAGACTTATGCAAAAGTACGATATAATGGACGATAATTAAAGGTAATTCTTTGATTGGTAAACCCAATACCCCAATCAAAACTTTGTTAATTTAATCTTAGTGAATTGGTTAATAAAAAGTTTTTTTTATTAAAACCTATGTTATGAAGTTGTATGCATGCTTCTTCATACATAATTTTTTGATTACATACATAAAAAACTAGTACCCGTAAATTTAAGTTTATGCCATCTTTATAAAAAACACTTGAAGTCACCATTTATCCTAAGTGAGACCTTAGCTAGATTGTGATGACGAGGTGAATTTCATGATTACATGAGACGTACATGAGAATTTGCAGTTTCTAAATTAGACGACTTAATTGAGTTCTTAGTGAGACCTAGAACTCAAGACATAATATGGGGATGAAACATGTTTACAATGAAACTAGGTTTGGCAAATTGTAAATCCCATGATGATCTAGGAATTGCAATATGAGATTGTCAATTATTATTCGACAATTACCTTGTTGAATACTATCATTACTAGCATATCAACTGATGTAATGGTATTATGTTAATTAGGATCCTAGCTTTAAGAAAATTCTATGGTTTATATGAATATTAACCAATGGGTATTTAGTTTTCTTAAAGATTAATTATCGAAAATACTAAAATTGAATTTTGTAAATTCTTTTAAATGTATTAATGCAACATTAAACCGTAAACATAAGTTATTCTTTTATTGGTAAATTAATCTACACCCGTATGGGTTTTTGGCTAGATTCAAGTTTACTAAAAGAATAAACCTAGTCTCATTTCCATGAGAGAAGAGTGATACTCAATCCTATTCCATTTTATGGTTGAGAAAGGTATGATAGGAACATTATAATTGTCTAAATTCTAATGTAACTCGGGGGTTGAATAGTTTTACCATTTTTAAAATTAATTTGCTTTGAATACTTAGTGTGATTTCAACTAATGCAAATAATAAACAATAAATAACATGCAAGTAAAGAAAGAAACGATCAAACCACAACACGATTGTTTATAGTGGTTCGGCCTACAAGGACTCTCTTCCTTGCCCTACTCCACTCCTCGAGCCTCTAACTCGAGAGTTTTTCTTCAATAAGAAACAAGTTCCCTTCTCGCTGGAGAAAACCTTTACAAACATCGCTTACACTTTTTCCGGTACAAAGCTAAATACCGAGTTCTTTTACAAGGGCACAACCACTCCCGATACTCTATGTATTTTAAGGACTAAAATACTAACCGATCACTACAGAGGTATTATGATTGTTTGGTACAAACAATGATGTGACAGTGGCTATCTAACAAGTCTTGCAACGCTTTGTTGAAGCTTGTGATGCTTTGATCTTCTTGCTACAAAGAGATCACTAACAATGAAATATGAAATATGAATGGGTTAGAAATGAATGAAAAATGTATGATGTTGTTTATGCTTATGAGTGATGAGAAAACATGAATGTGTGGCTTGCTATTTATAGGCCAACTGCCTCAACAAGCCACGGATGGGACGGATCCAAATTGAGGGATCCGTCCGTGTATTAGTTTGGTTCCGTGGGAACCTGACAGGAAATCTTCAAAAATCTTCACCAAATCTAACCAAGATATTTCCATATCTTTTCATTGAGTAAGGATCTAAGCAAGATATTCATATGATCTTCAAAATCTCCTAAAAAATTTAAAGTGATGCATGCCATGATGTCATAGTACATTTTCCAAATTTAGAATTAAAATGTATATGAATGTAACTTGTAAAATGTATACGAATATGTAACATGTATATACTAGTGACTATATATGTAACATGTAGATGATGTTATGTGTTTATGAAAAGCTTGTGACTATATATGTAAAAGACTTAACTATATTTATGTTTTGCTAAAAATAAAGTTTATAATTGTCATTAACAAAATATAGCAAAGATCGTAAAATATAAATAACGTTTTTCAGACAATATTTGTATTAACAATCTCCCCCTTTTTGTTGAGGACAAAACATAAAGTTTATTTTTAAACAATGAAATAAATAGAGTGCAAGTCTTTTAAAAATATAGATTAAACTAGTTTTATGCAATTTTAAAATCAATTTAGCTATTTTAAATTGTATAAAATGTGATGTATGAGTTTAATATTACATAAAGTTTATTTTTAAGCAATGAAATAAATAGAGTGCAAGTATTTTAAAAATATATATTAAACTAGTTTTATGCAATTTTAAAATCAATTTAGCCATTTTAAATTGTATAAAATGTGATGTATGAGTTTAATATTATCTCACCCTTTTTGTCGAAACAAAAAGAAAAAATGCGTAGCGGAATGTAGTGCAAGCCCTTTTTCAATACTCCCCCTAGTTAGGGTGCCAAGTATAATGATGCATGGATTTTGAGTGCTTGATTAGCTCCCCCTTGGTCAATACTCCCCCTAGTTAGGGTGCCAAGTATATGATGCATGAATTAAGAATGCTACAAAACAAAGGTTAGTGCTTGATTAGCTCCCCCTTGGTCAATACTCCCCCTAGTTAGGGTGCCAGGTATATTATGCATGAATTGAGAATGCTACAAAACAAAGGTTAGTGGTAAATAAGAAGTCACAACCAACCATGTACAATAATAAGTAACAACCAACATACAAACATGAACAAACATATTTCATTAGAAAATATTTTGTGACAAAAGCCACAAAATTTGGCTATAATGGAGATGCTACAAAGGAAATAAATAGAAAAATAACTTAGAAAGAAAAGTCCTAGAATAAAAATCCTAAAATTATTTTAAAAAAAAAAAAAATAAAAAAAATCGTAAGATATAAAGCTCCTAGTGTAAGCATCTATTGAGGAGGATGAGAAAGAGCGTTAAGACGCTCAAGGAATGACATAAATAAATGAAGTAATAAAATTAACTTGAAATTACTAATGAAACCAAATTGGTGGTGTTCATGAATGCTTTAGTTAAATATGTTTACGTTTTATTATAAAGTCATAAACATAAAGTCTTTTAACTATTACAAGACTTATAATAAAGTAAGACGTTAACTTGTTATGTTTTTTAATTAAGACATACACAAGAAGTCATTGAGTTGATCAATGATTTATAACGTATAGTGTAATTATAACAGTTTATGTTTTGTTGAGACATGAACATGAAGTGACTTGGTCAAAAAGTACTTGTGTTATAAAGCATGCAATTGGCTTGAAAATTCTATTATATCATTAAGATGACTTAGTTGGTAAATAAATAAGCCAAAGAAATATTGTTAGATTGTCTCACAATATTATTTCCAATGAAATACCACATGTTTCTGGCATGTTCAGTTAGGAAAATCAAACTCTTGATATATTGTTTGATTCAAGATAACTATATTTTTTTTTCTTCAAAATGTTAATCAAGGTTAGAAGATTGAGTATGGATTATATATACTCAATAAGACTCAAACCTAGAAGATTAATAAGACATCGTTATATTATGGAATGTGATGAATCACATTAAGTCTTAAAATTGAAGTTCTGAATTTGTTAAACAACTTATGAAGTAGGATATTAACAAACTAATGTCAGAAACTGTCAATGTGTATTTGTAATGTCCCAAAAGAGAACAATTCAGCATTGCTCTAATTGCTAAGTATTTAGTCTCTAAATTACAAAAGGCAAGTGGGAGTTTTTATCTTGAAAAGATAAAATTACAAGATACATAATCTTCCAAAATACACTAGTGAATATCATGATGAGGCTAGACATGTAAATGTTAGACCTCAAGATGATGGAATTCTCATTCATAGATCCGCAAGGATATCTCAGATATTTGATTAATATGTTGAGGAATATGAGTTACAGGATCATGGTAAACTTGTTAATCATGATGGATTGCAAATATTGAATTTGGAAAATTACTCATACTGTGAATGTTAAGATACTGTCCATAGAGATAATCAATTTCGGAAACTTGGTTTATCTTGAAATCTATGGTTAGACTGTAGAATAAAGATGAGTTTCTTCAAAGAGATGGAAAACTCAAGTGGTTTAAATCTTTGTGTAGAAATCATATGGGAAAATTTTTGTACACATATTAATGTATGACTTATGACAATATTATTAATCACACTTAAGTAATTAACTGTGATTGAATATTCTTTCATAGGCACATTAAACATATTAAGATGATAACTGTCATACCTATTTTCATTAATATGAAAAATGACAATAGAATATCAAAACTCTTTCTTGAGTGATTACTTGTGCGAGGAAGGTAAGTAATCAAAAGGAGTTTATGAATTCAAATAATCTTTGGAAGTGTACTAAGTGCAATAATTCATGAATGGATTAAAGCATGCATCTAGGAGATAAAACTTATGTTTAATTATTAAATCCATATTTAGATTTATAATTGAAATAAGATAATAAGTATTCCTGAAAGCTAGTGGGAGTATTATGTTAATTTCTTGAATCATATATGTTGTATAACATATGGGAAGTAACATTCCATATAAGTTAAATGTTAAGACTTAGTTTGGAATGAAACGTCACATAAAAGATTTAGGAAGTAAAACATATAACCTTGGAATATATGTTTATTATTATAAACATGTGCGGTAAATGAATCTATATAGAACATGAATGAAATCTAAATATTTTCCATGTACATCATGTTATTGTTGTATCATGTTTGAATACAAGATGATTTGACAACATTAATATCTAATTGAAAGTTATTAGATAACTAGTGTAATAAAATAGAGTATGTTTGGATTTAGAATTGCATTTCTTTGAGTTGCTCTCAGATTCTATGGATTAACAATATGTCAATTGTTGTGCATATTGTCATAGCCAACTCATCAAATATTACACAATAGATATTAAAGTTTACGGAGTTTTAATGAACATAATGTTGTTTGTAGGATTCTACGAAAAATCCTTCTAGTTAATCTCAATGATTAGTGATAATCTTGTATTACCATTTACTAAAGCCCATTTACGGAATTAAACCTTCTATTATCTTTTAATACGGATGCAAATATATATAACTTATTATTATATATCATTATTAATATCTTGATATCATATATGATGCTATTATATATATATATATATATATATATATATATATATATATAATATATATATATATATATATATATATATATATTATATATAATTTATATATTATTGTATACACCGAACTTGAGATAACATTTCCAACAACACTTTTATAATAATTATATAAATAATATATAATATGTATACACCGAACTGAGTACTTTCCACACGATCACACATTCACGACAAGACAAGTGGCCATACTCGCGATACTCTAAACTTACTCCTACAAAGAACCTTAACAATAACTAATTAAACTTAACCACCCATTTAATTAACTCCTAATCCAAACCCAACCGAACCCTTAATATTTCGGCCCATCATCACTCAGCCCAACACACAGCCCAACAGTAATAACCCAACATGCATTTTATTTACTTTTTCTTTTCTTTCTTTTATTTTGCCGATCGACACCACCCTCTTAAGAGCCACCCGTATTTCCAAAATATCGAACGTAGCCCATACATATTTTTACACCATTGTAATCACTACCTGGCAAGCTATCTTTACACACATTCCCAGCCAAAATGCCTAATAATACTACAGAAACTGAAGCCGTCTTGTTTGTCCCAAACCCGATCTATACGCATAGAAACAAAGGCCAAAACTAAACCATTTTGCACCCCTCTTTTTCCTACGACCTTGAAACTCTTTCCCTAACAATATTATACGTGTGGAATGGGACATGAGGCCAGGAGAAAACTTGTAGCTCGCTAGTTCAATTTTTGTGACAATATTAAATACAAACCGAATGTTAGAGCACTCCAAAAGCAAAATCCAAGGTACCTAATTTCAATTATCCATTCCACAATCTTCAATTGTCAGGAAATCTACTTATGTGTCCCTCAAGCCACAGTGAAAAGCAATGATAGGCTAGAGAGTCATGTGGTCAACAAAACGTGTGAAATATCCTCTATAAGAACACCCAACTCAATCCCACTTTACCCTACCTACCTTTCATTTTCTTTCACCTCACCAATACTAAAAAAGGACCTGCACTTTCTGTCTCTTCTCGGGAAGCACAAGAACTAAGAAGGGAGCACGTACAAAAGCGTATTCGAGCTCAGTCGAAACTGCCTTCATTCCTTGTGTCCCATTCGACTCCACAGCTCCTTCACCACCTTTTTAAAGGTGTGGTATGAACTTTTCCTATACTTCTTTGCACGTTAACTCACTTACTCATATATTGCATGCATAGTTTTGAACGTACATATCGCATGTTAACCATACTTTGTTTTGTTAGAACATAATAACAAGTTTCACGCATGAACCTCACTTGCAAAGAACGATAAGAGGACACCTTGCTGCACTTTAGCACAATACACAATGCATGTTTCGATTATTCTCACTTACACGAGTACACTCATAAATTTTATGTGCATATTAATAAGTCGTGACACGTATAATGGTTAAAACCTTCATATGAGACCACAAACAAACCCTAATCGTCCATGATATACAATAGACATGTCCCAGGAAAACACATAATAAGAACCACGAGACCTTAAGGAAACCCATGTAGGAGACGTGAAAATTATCACTAAGTTCTTTAAATATAAAACGCGTCATGACACCTAGTATACTCACAAATATCTCATAGTCTCAATATACAATACATACGTTTTCTTACATGACTTGATTCACGACCCAGTAATCTACATTTTTCAAAATAACAACATGTCTTGAAAATCACAATACGATCCTTAAAAATCACTCGAAGCATTTCGCAGAAACTAGTTTGAAAACCATAAACTAAAGCGTATGGGTTCAAGGCCCAAAAAGCGGTTTTCATAAGCTATAAATAAGCTGATAATATGGCACATTAAAAATAGGCTTTTAACATAAGAATAAGCCCTTTTGATAATCCAAACTCTCACCAAAGCCCATGGATCAAAAGTACTTAACGGGCCACTTAGGTAGCTCGTTAAAGGCCCATTTGTATTTAAAATAAGCAAATAATCGAGTAAGCAGTTGAAATAAGTTGAAAACCACTTAGATAAGCCTTAGGAAAAATCGTCATAATTTTCTTTACCTTTTTGTCATTTTTGGACTAAAAATGTAACGCGACTTAACCAAAAGGACTAAAACTGCCAAACTATGAAACATACGGACTGAAGCTGTGAAAACAGTTTGTACAGGACTTGAATTGACCATTGAATAACCTCCAAGCCTTATATGGACATATGGACAATTTTTGGACTATTTTGGACTATGGACTTGACAAGGACTAACGACGTAACGCAAACGCAGTTAGGGTAAAAGATGTAAAATCTAGAAAGAACAAGGACCAACTGTTATAACTTGACATTCTTATGTTATTTTTCATTTTTGCACCACACCTTTACTTCATATGCATATTTGCACATTTTATTTACATATTATTTAACCTTCGTTAGTTACTATAAACGTTACGAGTTAACATCCACTTTAATTCATGCATTTAGAGGATATCATAACGGGAAGATAGGCATAAAAATCATGATCATTGTGCATATATAAATATATCCTTACTTTTGAATGGCAAGCACGCTAAGCATAAACCATCTACACTTGACATTCAAATTATTATTCACCACTGTTATTCACCATTCATACACACACACCACTAGAAATTAGTCAGATTCTCATATATTTATATATTTACCAGGTTTCGTATCGAATTTGTTATCATAATCACCCCTGAGTTTACTTTCACCATCAACCGTAACGCGTAAGGTGAGTCATGGCCTCACTTTTTAAACTCTTTATACTTTTAAACTCCGTGAGGGGGATACATGCTATAAACAGATCACAAGTATTTTTCTGTATGCTACCTGACTTGATATATGCCTAAGTTACCTTATTGCCACAAGACCCTTTATCATGAGCCATTAATCACTGCGGTGAACGCGAATATAATGAATAGATCTATTAGAGGCTGACGACCTATCCCACTAATACTTGGACGGAATGCTTTTTGCTAGTCGTATTAGTCGCGATACATTATATTTGAGAAAAATAGGAATTGGCAAATCACCTATTACACGAGGGCAAAACCTTCATCATTAATTTGATGAACACCTCCGTTTATGCGGTACTTTGTTAACGTTTGCGTGTCATGAGACTTAGGGCAATATATGAACTACGATATCAACTTTTAAACTGATTGTATCTCAAATACAATCCTACTTGTGAATCAACTGATATTTAAACTACAAACTCCATGATTTCACTCAACATTATGTTGAC
This sequence comes from Artemisia tridentata subsp. tridentata, assembly GCA_021014915.2. Lineage (NCBI taxonomy): Eukaryota > Viridiplantae > Streptophyta > Magnoliopsida > Asterales > Asteraceae > Artemisia > Artemisia tridentata. The sequence continues at coordinate 218,249,525 of CP139507.1, forward strand.
TTTTAAGCATGTATCTCAGGAAACTAGTGGAGCAAATCAAGGCATGGAGCGGGCGTACCCTATCTTAAATAAAGGTGTAAAATAAAGTTGTAATTCAGTTAAAATGATGTTTCTTTGGAGAAACTGTTAGCACTCTGATGTAACACTTTGTAACTAAATTTGTATTATGGACCTATATAAATTAAAAATGCCCTTACAGGCTTTTTTTCTATGATTTTGTTTTCGATCCTCACAGTAATACCCCAATTTGACTTCCGCTGTTATTTTAAAAATTTAGGGGTGTTACAGATTGGCATCAGAGCTTCGGTTATAGAGAACCAAATGTTTTTAAACGTTGGACTATAACTACATTTTTCAAACAAATTAATTATACACCATGTTACCTTAAGCCCTCCATGCCTGCTTGCTGCCGCGCTCGGTATATTATACATCAGGATTATCTTATATAAGTCTCTGCATACTTGATAGTTACTGTGCACAACTAGATCATTTCATGCTTACAATACACCACTTGATGTTAGTAATTACTTATTTTTACTATATATGGATTATTACAGTACCATGTCATTCATCACCCATTTTAGTGTATCATCGGATTCGGATTCCGAGGGATCACTAGCATCAGTTACGTCCCCCATACTTCCCGATACCATAGCACCAGAGGTCGTACCTGACGAGACCGAGCCCTTCGTGGAGGGTGGAGCCGCCGCCATACCTTTATTGGAGAACCCCCATGTGCCAGCTTTGCCAGCACCTACGTTACCACCACACTTTGTTTATGACACATATTCTCCTTTCTATATACCACCCCCTGACGACTTGTACTTTGAGAGTCAGCAATGGCTCCCTGCGGATGATACACCACTAGAGTTCCATCAGACTGCACCATCCCTACTCCCTGACCATCTATTTGATACATGTACTCAGACATACCCACTACCACCTCGTCAGCAGGACCCTATTCCTGCGGAGGATATTCCCTCATCGAGTCGACCCCGCATCTTAGATCAGATACACCCATCCTCACCATCACTGCCTTATCCTCCTGGTTTCACTCCCCCAGCTCAGACCCATGATGCTTGGGAAGGGTTTAGACCAGTAGTCACCCATACCCTTATACCATCAACAGTGGTGACACGACTAGAGAGTCACGGAGAGCAGATTGATTCGCTTCTTCGGATGATTGACCATGTACCATTGGATCCCCCGGGGACTATCAGTGACACTCTGCATAGGTTAGTTTCCAACAGAGCAGTGGTACAGCAGTGCTTGAGGCAGATGTAGACAGATCTAGCAGACACCCGTTCCTACGCTATATCTATACGGAGAGAGGGACAGGACTTAGCTTGGGAGGCTCATCTTGCACAGCGTAGAGCTGACACGTTGGAGAACATCATGGGAGATATACAGATAGAGCATCAGGTGGAGATACAGAGACTCAGAGACCAGATCTCAGAGCTCACGAGGCGTACGGATGGACCTAATCATTAGACATTGTTAGCATGTTGTATAGTTTGAGACATTGTCGTCTGCCGCATATGGCGATTAATAAAGACTCTTGTATCGTTTTGTTGTATAACTCAACCGATCAAGTTATTAATGTTATAATGTTGGTAGTAATGTACTATATATCTGTTGACTTATGTATTATGGTTGTTCGTATGTATTGTAATTGTATCCAGACATGTCGTGATGTTGCTTGTTATTATTATGATTCTCTAATCGTGTAGATATTGTAAAAACTTAGACACATAAAGAATAGAAACTCAAAAATAAGATGGAGGAATGTAGAGAAAGTTGTTGAACTTCAGTTTTTAAGATTAAATCGTTTGTTCCTTAACAATCTCATATCCATAAATTGATTAATTGCTTGCGATGACATCCAAAGGCATCGTAATTGTTGAAAATATTCAACTTAATCACCATTTCACACCATGATTACATTGTTCATATACGCAATTTTCAAATAATCAACTATTCTATCCAAATTCTAAATCTGTATTCCTGTGACATTAATAGAAAATGGAACATATCGAACACGAAACTACCAATCATACCGCAACAATAACGCCTGAGGAGGTTCAGAGGATGATTGATGCCGGTATCGCCGCAGCACACGAGGCCGATGCTGCAACCCGCTCAAGCAACAACATAGGAGCAACGACTGAAAGTGAGGCATCTACACAGCGTAAATGCACTTACAAGGAATTCGTGAGTTGCCAGCCAACCACCTACAAAGGCATAGAAGGAGTGACAGAGTTAGCACAGTGGTTTGAATGCATTGAAACAGTATTCATGAGAAGCAACTGCGCGGAAAACAACAAAGTCACTTTTGCTACTGGAACCTTAAGGGGAGATTCACTATCTTGGTGGAATGCTACTGTCAAAATAATGGGCTCCGAAGCAGCATTTCAAATCTCCTGGACCGAACTAAAAAATAAGATGTTGAAAAAGTACTGTCCTCGGATAGAGGTCAGGAAGCTTGAGGATGAATTTCACCAATTAGTGGTGAGAAACAATGACGTCAGTACGTACAACCGAAGGTTTCAAGAATTATCTCTTCTGTGTCCACACATGGTACCTGACTTGGAAAAGATGTTGGAAAAGTATGTCGAAGGACTACCTTCAAGTATTGAGGGAGACGTTACCGCATCAAACCCAAAAACCCTCGAAGCCGCATTTGTGTTTGCTCAGCGAATGATGAATCGAGTGCTTAAACGAGGTTCTAACTCCACAGTCATTGGACAAAAGAGAAACTATGATAACCATGGCAGCAGCAACCGGAATAGCAACAGCTATTACAACCACAAAAGGAGCTACCGCAACAATGACCGAAACAACCGCAACAGAGACTACCAGCAAAGCCGTAACGACCGACATCAGCAACAAAACCGCCGTCAAGAAGCCGCCAGGGCTTATGTGGCTGCACCTACTGAAGGGAAAATGTATGCTGGGACAAAACCCCAGTGTAACAAGTGTAAGATGCATCATGTCGGACCCTGCACCGCTATCTGCGGAAACTGCCGAAGAGTAGGTCATGTGACCAAAGACTGCAGGGCCACAGGGGCAAATGCACACCCAGTAGCAGTGAAGTGCCACGGTTGTGGTGAAGTGGGACATTACAAGAGTCACTGCCCAAAGAACACCAACAATGTTGCCCGCGGAAGAGCCTACATACTTGGAGATGGAAACGCGCCACAGAATCCCAATGTCACTACGGGTACTTTCTTACTGATTCAACATAGTGCTAAAATATTATTTGATTCTGGAGCCGATAGAAGCTTTGTATCTACTTCATTTGCTTTATTGCTTAATATTGCACCTGTAGAATTAGATACCTCGTACGAAATCGAAATAGCCGACGGAAAATTGCTAAGCACCAACACCGTACCCGAAAACTGCACCTTAACCCTCCAAGACAAATCATTCCAAATCGATCTCATGCCCATCCAACTTGGAAGCTTTGACGCAATTGTGGGCATGGATTGGTTATCCAAACATCGCGCCCGAGTCATCTGCGACGAAAAAGTTATCCAAATCCCCATAGACAATGAAACGCTCACCGTTCATTGTGACCATTATAAAACCCAACTCAATATCATCTCGTACATCAAAACGGTGAAATACATAAACAAAGGATGTCACGCATTTTTGGTCCAAATAACGGAAGATAAATCGAAAGAAAAAGAGAAACGACTAGAAGAAGTGCCAGTCGTAAATGAGTTTGCGGAAGTATTCCCTGAAGACTTGCCAGGTGTTCCACCAATCCGGCAAGTAGAGTTTCGAATCGAGTTAGTGCCTGGAGCAGCACCCGTTGCAAAAGCACCGTATCGATTAGCCCCTTCCGAAATGAAGGAATTATCTGAGCAGTTGAAAGAACTGTCAGATAAAGGATTCATCCAACCCAGCTCATCACCTTGGGGAGCACCAGTCCTGTTTGTCAAAAAGAAAGACGGAACATTCCGAATGTGCATTGATTATAGAGAGTTGAACAAACTCACGGTGAAAAATCGATACCCATTACCAAGGATTGACGATCTATTTGACCAACTGCAAGGATCGAGTGTTTACTCAAAAATCGATCTAAGATCAGGATACCACCAATTAAGAGTCAGAGAAGAAGACATTCCCAAAACAGCCTTCCGGACACGATACGGACATTACGAATTTCGAGTAATGCCATTTGGTCTTACCAACGCACCGGCAGTGTTCATAGATCTAATGAACCGCTTATGTAAGCCATACCTGGACAAGTTCGTAATTGTATTCATCGACGACATTCTGATCAACTCACGTAACGAAAAAGAGCATGCTGAACACTTGAGAACCATTTTGGGGTTACTCAAGCAAGAAAAACTGTATGCGAAATTTTCCAAATGTGACTTTTGGATCTCCACCGTTCAATTCTTAGGCTACATCATCAACAGTCAAGGTATTCACGTTGACCCCGCCAAGATCGAAGCAGTTAAAGGTTGGGCTTCTGATCCGGTCTGAAGTGCGTATATAAATAATATGCAGACGGATACGCGTGAATAAAGACAAATCAACCTTTTAGGAAAAAGGCTAACTTGCAAAAACTCACGTTGTGTGTGTGATACCAGGTAAGTGATTACCCGGGTCGTTTCCCAACGAGGCGTGAATGGGCAATCGTTAAAGGTTTGGATTACAGTGACTGATGATATGGAATTTTGCTTTTTTATATACTAATTAACAAATGAGAAACAAATTCTCGAAAGAAAATTAAGATTAACACAAATTATTTTAAAAACGCGTAACGAGAAATCTAAAAACGGGATTAAAACCAAAATATTAGAAAACTAATCCTACAAGTGCAAAATTATTTTTCTTAAATCCTAAATAATAAAAGAAAATTTTAGAAAAAAGATTTATATTTTTCTGACTTTTATATTTTTTATTATGAATTAAAAACTATTAAAATTAATTAAAAGGTTTAAAAATAGTAAATAACTTTAGAAAAATATGAAACTTTGCAGGAAAATCTAAAATATTATTCTGAATCTAGGAAAAATACTATCAAAAGTTATCTAAGCCCTAATAAGCAAATGGGCTAATAAGCAGTTTAGAAATAAGCACTAAAATAAGCACTTGACCACTAAAAAATACCATAAGCTCAGAAATGGTTCAAATAACTTATTTAAGCATAAAAAAAACTTAAGTCAAACAGCTTAACCCACAGAATAAGCAATTAAGCACCTGAGCAGTTTCACAACTTTATGCAGAATCAATGGCAAAACCACAAACTTGCAGAACAAAATAAGCACTTCAATTAAGCTGATAAGTGGAACTTTATGGGGGCAAAAGCTTGCTAGTACTACTGGCTACTCTAAAATACTAAAAGCCCTAATTTTAACAGCCCAATTGAACTCCAATTAAGCACTAGAACAGATGCTTTGTCAAACTGAATTTGATGCAGGATTTGAATCAGTGAATGGGTGAAATTTGCAGACCAAAATTAAGCTGGGAAATGAGCTATGAATGAGAATCCAAGCACATAAACTTAAAGCTAGTACTATAGGGTAAAAGTAGACCAAAAATCAGAACCTAAGCTCAATGGAATAAGCCAGATAAACAGCTGAGAACAGAAGCTTGTTGTGCTGTTCTGCACAATAAATCTGATGCAGCAGGATATGAAAAATTGCACTTAAGTCTATCAAAACTAACTGAAATACTACCAACTTATGGATACACACTTAAACTGATGAAATGAACTTAAAAAATCACCAAAATGCTTGTTTAAACAAGCTCAGCTTATACTGAGCTTATCAGCTCAGTATTGATGCTATATTTTGCACTAATCACTCAAAAACCTCAACTCATGGCAATAAGCTTAAAACTCACTAACTACTGCTTATATTACTTCTAATAAGCTCAAACAAAACTTGGGCAAAGGCAAATGAACAGTACTGAGATAAATTGACCCTAAACAAGCTTAACCCAAACACCCCTTATAAAAGGGCTGATTTGATTTTTTAACTAGAACAGGCTAATTGAAGCTAGGTTTTGGAAAGAGAACTTAACAACTAGTTATAATTATCACTAAAAAGCAACTCTCTAACACAATTAAGCACATAGATAAGCTCTAATCTAAATAAGCTATTTTTGGCTTTTTGAAGGTTTTTTAAGCAAAAATAAAGTAAAAGCTAATTTAAACTGATAAAACAGATTAAAGACAATATTGAACTAGTAATAAGCAAAAAATTACTATAATAAGCTAAAAACAAGCTATTGTACAGTAATATGAAAAATAATGCAAAATATAGAAAAATAAGCTTACAACTGTGAGGCAATGAAACAGGATGAACTAGATCAGAACTACCCTTGGTTTGTCACTTACCAAGCTTAAACTCCACTCAGCTTATCCCAGAACAGCTGATCACACCTGAATTGCTTATTTGACTGAACTTTGATTTTTTTTTTACTTTTATTTGGTTTTTCAAAATTAAACTATTAGAGTCTAATACAGGCTCACGAAAAGCTACAATAAGCTTATCTGAGCTTGTATGAAGGGTAAAAGAGCTTGTGAACTAACTTTAACAGCTGTGGACCTTGATACGAATTAAGAGAAATACTTGAACTTTTATTAAGCTTGAAATTGAGTACATAACTTGAGAACATAAGGATAACTGAGTTTAATTAAACTTGAATTACAATTAAAACTTAAAGTGAAACTGAAACAAACATTAAATAAATTTTACACTACGAAATTGGTCTAAAACTAGTGACAGTTCTATCTCTGTGTCTTATTCTCTTTATATAGCACTCCCAAAAGTATCTCTGAGTCATCCTGATCAAATCCCACCAATGAAATAATCTTAATTCCATCTTGGCCGTTAATTGTGTTTTTGGCGGGAAAATAGTCAAGTGGGCTTTTGACGTGTTCTGAGCACATGGGGGGGGGGTAGAAGGTGAATGTTTCTCATTGGAGGAGGGGGAAGGTGATGGTGGATGTGTCAGGGGTGGTTTGGCAGAGAAATGTTGTGGATTGAGGGTGGTATTTTGGCGGGCAAGTGGGAGGTCAGGGATAAGAGTTTGACTGAGTCAAACTCTGTATTAGCTAAGGGTGTGGGTCGGGTTTTATTTTAATAGGATTGGGTTGGGTTTATTAGTGAGGTGGGCTTGGTTGGGTTATGGGTTTAATTTGTGGCTGGGTTGGGTTATTAAAGGGATTGGGTTTTTTTATTTATTTGGGTTATGATTAAATATGGAATTGGTTTTAAGTTTAGGGACCATAGTTGTAAAGTCTGAAAATCCAAGGACCATTGATGTATTTTCTGAAAATCATCTCCAAGGACTATTTGTGACAATTCCATATTCGTGGAAGTTGACTTTGATAATTTGAGCATAATCCCGATCCAAACTTGTAAATTCCGTCCCCGTCCTCGGCTTTTCACGATTTTCCAATTTTGTGCTCGGTTTTGGCTGTTTCTGCCTGTTTTCGATCATTTTATACCTGAAACATATAAAAACACAAACCAAGGATATTTGCAGTATAATATGGTCTATTCTGGTGTTTTTGGTCATTTTTGTGTCTTATATGGGTATAAAATGTTGAGTATTTACACACTCATCAATCCCCCGCACTAAGCTATTGCTAGTCCCTAGCAATCCGATCATGTGAAGTAATGAAAGGATCAAAAGAATATCAAGTAAACCTGGTATGTGCTTATTCACATACCTTTTATTTGCCAAATTAAGACCAAAACAACCAAAAACTAACCAAAATGCGAAAGATATTTGTGTTTTTGTGTTTGTTTATATGCAGGTACGGATATTAAGAAATATGGACAAAATCAAGCAAATACCGGGAAAACGAGCACGAGATATGGAATAGATGTTTAAAGCCGATGCCGGAAAGTTTTATGTCAATCAAGTCCTCAAAGAATCATCATTTAGACAAGCCCTTGGATTGAGTTTACATCATTGGCAGAATTAGCCCTTACACTTTGAAAAATTACAAAACCAATCCCTATCCTAAATAAATAACAACCAGATTTACTACACAATCCATTTTTACAAACAAAACCCACCAGCCCACCTCAAATTATAATCCAGCCCAACCACCACATCACCCAGCCCAGTCAAAATGCCTTGACCCGACCCACCTTTTATATCCAGTCAACACTTATAATACACAAAAGTCAAATTAATGTATAAAAAACCCACACCCAGCTACCCACGCCCCAAATTTCACAAACCCAGAAAATTACTGTTACCCACATGAACCCTGGATTTACCCGTACGCTTTTCACCGCAATTAAGGGCAAATTAGACCAATCATTGGCCTTCTAGAAGGTGTCAGGAATGTCAGGAAGGGCAGAGAATGCACGAATGGACACATGGCAGGCTACTATTGGACCGAACACCTCACAATATTTGATCTAATGGCTGAGGATGATTGAAGATTGATCAAGGGCTGATAATGATTCACAAATGCACACGGATTGCCAGCTTGGCACTTGAGGCCTCACCTCCTAGATCCTTCCTAGCTCGGCTATAAATAGAGGGGTGATCTTCATTAGTTTTCATGTAATTTAGAGTATTTTTATGCTGCTTAATTGTTTTCTCATTTGTATTTTTTAATATAACTTTGTAATTCTCAATTCATTTTAATGAAAGTTTAGTTTGTTTCTACTTTTTATCTTAAATCTATTAGTTGTTATATCTTATATTAGCTTATTTTAAGTTTTTCAGTAGCTTATTAAACATCTCTTAGCTTATTATAAACTTTATATTTCATTAGTGTTCAAGTTCATATCTCAAAAATTCCAAAAACATTGAAAATAATCCAAAAATCCAAAAATAATTTTAAAAACCCAGCTTCAATAAGATGATTTCTGAATTTGTTGAGCTTATATAAGCTTTGTAGCTTAATATAAGCTTTTGTTAAGATCTATTTCATATTTGCTACTCAAATACCAAAAAGTCAAACAGACAGTCAAAAAAAGTCAACTGTTGAATCAAGGTGATGATTCTGGACTAATTTCTGGTAGAACAAGCAAGATTGGGAAGTTCTTGGCCTATCTAAAGATAGGCTACTTTGGATAATCCCTTTGTTCTAGCTAAGGGATAGTTTGTAAGTTCCATTTCAATTTTGAGCTTAATTTTCTGCATTACATAGTTCAGTTAGATTCAATACTATTTGCTTGTTGATTGTTGCTTATTAGTTGTTAAATAGATTAGGTAATCATAGATTAGTTGGTTACTAGCTTATTTCCGTTGGATATTAATGGATTTAGTGCACAACAGTTGGTTAAAAGAGATTTTGAATAAGGACTGTTTTAAGCACATAAGTTAGGTACTGTTCATTTGCATCTTCTTGAGTTTTGATTGAGATTGATTGTGGTTTATGATGCTGTTGTTGTTAGATCATTAAGGAAGTGGTAGTGCTTTTGAAAATTAGAGTTCATTAGTGCACATATAAGAAGCTTGGCTGCCTAATAAGCTCTTTATAAGCTAAGCATGGATCTGTGGTAATTTGTTGGTAGACATATGTTCAAACTAGTGTTTCAAGCAAGTGTGCAATAGTTGATTGGTTTCAATTGGATTATGCAAGGTTTAGAACTCAAAAACCAGGTCTGCTGCATCAGAATCTTTGGTGCAGAGCAGCCCTATTAGCTGCTGTTCTAGCTTAATTTGTGGCTTATCCACTTTGAGCTTAGGTCTTAATTTTTGGTTTTCAAGTAGTTTGCATAGCTAGCTTCTAGTAGAACATCTGGTATTCAGCATTAGAGCCTATTTGATAGCTTATTTCAGGTCTGAAAACACCCCCAAAAAACCTGTACAGACCTGCAATTTTTTCAAAATTGTGCCTACTAGCAGTCTTTCTAGGGTTAAACTAGAGTTCAATTGGGATGTGAAAATTAGGGCTTTTGTGTTTTTAGGGTACTCAGTAGGTCTAGTAAGCTTTTGCCCCCTTTAGTTTCACCTTATCAACTTATTATAGTGCTTATTTGAGCTGTAGAAGTTGGCTGTTTTCTGCCCTTATCTCACCATCAGTTCAGTCATTAAGTGCTTATTCTCTTGTGCTTATTTGAGCTTTTTAAGTTGATTTGAGCTTAATATAGTCCATTGCATGATTCTTGAGCTTTTGAGATTATTTGGTCATCCTTTGCTTATTTTCAAAGTGCTTATTGGGCTGTTCAGCTGATTTAAGCTGAATTAAGCTCTGCTTTTATTTTTCCTAGGTAGAAAACATAATTTTAGATTTTCTCAAAAATTTTTAGATTTTTCCAAGTTGTTTTAATATTTTTAAATCATTTAAATAGTTTAAATTAGTTTTTAATTCATAAAAATTAAATAAAAAAAATCAAAAAATTATGTTTCTTTTTCCAAAATTTTCTTTTATCATTTAAAATATAGGAAAATTATTTCCATATTTTTAGGACCTAGATTTTAGAAAATCACTTTTTAGTCACGTTTTTGAATTTCGTCGCGTAACGTTTTTAAATTTCAAATTGCATTTTTAGATAGTATGCTTAGCTTAATTGTTTCCATAGCTTAATTAGTTGTTTTTCATTTATATTTCATATTTCGTTGCTTAAATTCACCAATCATCTCTTTTCACACACATTCACCGCACTTTTCGACACGTAAACGACGACTCAAATTCGACCTTCGTTGGGACCTCGACCCGGGGAAAATAAATTCGCTGGATTTTCCTTTGGAATAAAAATACTGCATCATAAAATGGCGCCGCTGCCGGGGAAGGCTTGAGAAGAGTTTGAATTTCGTTCGTCGGATCGTATTTTGAAAACCCTTCCTCGGAAGTTTCTTGTTTTTATAAAAAGAAAAAAATACAAAAAGAAAATAAATAAAACACTTTTCCTAAAGTGTTTTAAAAAATAACCAATAATAAAAATCCTCACTTTTCTTTAAAAGTGTTGTAAACCATTCCGAAATAACAACAAAAGAGATCGTGAAGTTAAACGTTTCTCGGATTATTTCTTTACTACAACCTATACACGGGGTTTAAGGATGGTCTTGACATTAAATTGCGGACCGAAAGAGGCGGGTTTTTAATCAGCTTACGAGCGGACCTTTGCTTCTCCGCCACGCTGCGCGTAGTTTTGAAAGAAACGAGTTCGGTTGATCAACGATCACCAAAAATATAATAATTCTAATTTTTCCTATATAAAAATCCAAAAAGATTTTCTTTTCAAATTTGGTTTTCCTTTTTATTTTTGTTTTTGGTGTATGCACACCCGTTCTTCTTCTTCTAACCCTCTTCTTTCACCACTTTCAAATGCCGAGAGGATTATCCGTCAAAACAACCGTGTTCATTTCTCAACCGTTGAGGAAATGGCCAACAACCCAAACAATGAACACCCTCCGGTGGGTGTTAATGACATTCAGGCTCCCGACCTCCGTCCAATGGAGGAACGTCTCCAAACACCTTTCAATGGTGTTAGACGAGCCATCGTGATACCCAATATTCAAGCAAATCACTTTGAAATCAATCACGGGTTACTCAATCTTATCACGGTATCTCATTTCACGGACTTGATCATGAAGACCCTTATGTTCATATCCGAAATTTCACCGATATTGCTGAAACAATAAAGATTAACCAAGTTGATTACGATGTCATCAAAATGAAATTGTTTCCCTTTTCTTTGAAAGGAGCGGCTCGAATTTGGCTAGAGAAAGAACCCCCTAATTCCATTTTAACTTGGGGAGATCTAGCTACAAAGTTCATCAATCATTTCTACCCTCCTTCCAAAACTTCTAGTCTCCGAACTCAAATCTTTCGATTTCAACAAGCTTTCGATGAATCGTTCAGCGAAGCTTGGGATAGATTTAATGAGTTATTAGAAAAGTGTCCTAATCATGGCTTCTCTGACTTGCACCAAATTGACACGTTTTACAATGGGTTGAGTCTGGCTGATCAAGACTCCCTAAATTCTGCTGCAGGTGGAAACTTGTTAACGAGAAATAGTCAAGATGCTTTCACGATTATTGAGAATAAAGCAAAAGTGAGGAGTTCGAGAAACAAGATTCCCACTTCGAGTGCAAATAACAAAGCTAATGATGAAGTTTTAGGGGCTATTGCAATACTTGCTAAACAAGTTGAATCATTAACCAAAGCACAATCCTCTTCTCATCAAGTTAATGTTGTTAATCAGAGTTGTGAAATATGTGGTGGTCCTCACCAATATTTTGAGTGCCCAGCCTCCGGTGGCTACACTCAAGAGAATGTGTATGCTGCTTCTGGAAATTTCAATCAAGGTGGTAATGGTTACCAACCTCAAGGAGACCGTAATCTCCTCAGCTACCGTTCAAACAATTTCCTCGGACCACCCGGTTTCACCCAGAATCAAAATCAGCAAGTGCAAAACCGCACCAACCAAAACCGTTTTCATCAAACTAACCAAAGTTACAATCAAAACCAAAGCTACAATCAAGCTCCACCGCAACAAGTTTATCAACAACCTCTTCCTCTGCAAGTTCAAACTTCACCGGAAGTCTTGAACTATATGAAGACAAACGATGTTGCCATACGCGCCATGCAGAATCAGATCAATAACATGAAAGTTGAGTTTAAGAAAGAGATCGATACGACGATATCTCAACAAACAAACGAGCTTAAGAAAATGATGAGTGGATTTTTCCAAATGAATCAACCATCAACCTCGGGTTCATCTTCTCTTCCTAGCAACACAATTGCTAACCCGAGGGGTGATGTTAAGGCGATCACTACAAGGAGTGGTGTATCATATGATGGACCAACGGCTCCGACTACCTCTTCTTCTCTACCTCCTAAGGTAGTCGCCCGTGAGACCGAGGCGACAAAGGACATGGAACTTCCTACTAACAACGGAAGGACCGAAGACGTCCAACCTCCGGTTGTCCACCCATCGAAACCTAAGGATGTGCTTGAGCTCGAAAAAGCTCCCGAAGAAGCTCCCGTAAAAGCAAAACTTCCATATCCTTCGAGATTAAATGATCAAAAGCTCCGCGAAAAAGCTTCAAATCAAATGGAAAAATTCTACCAAATCTTCCAAGATTTGCATTTTGATATAAGCTTCGCGGATGCTTTGCTTTTGATGCCAAAGTTTGCTTCCACAATCAAGAGTTTATTGAGCAATAAAGAAAAATTATTTGAGCTCGCAAAAACCCCTCTGAACGAAAACTGCTCAGCGGTACTCCTTAAAAAGCTTCCGGAAAAGCTTGGAGACCCGGGAAGATTCCTCATTCCATGTGACTTCCCGGGGTTGGTTGAATGTCATGCCTTGGCCGATCTAGGTGCGAGCATCAACCTAATGCCGTTATCCGTTTGGCAAAAACTTTCATTGCCCGAACTTACCCCAACTTGTATGACCCTCGAGCTTGCAGACCGGACCACGACTATTCCGCTTGGCATAGCCGAGGATGTCTTCGTCAAGGTAGGGAAGTTCCACTTTCCAGCAGATTTTGTGGTTGTTGATTTCGATGCTGACCCCCGAGTTCCTCTAATTCTCGGAAGATCGTTCTTGAGGACCGGGCGGGCTTTGATTGATGTTTACGGTGAAGAAATTACGTTGAGGGTTGATAATGAGGCCGTTACTTTTAACCTTGATCGAACTTTCAAATACTCCTCCAATCATGATTCTGTTCCGGTTAATCGAATTGATGTGATTGATGTTGCCTCAGAGGAGTATTCTCAAGAAGTTCTTGGATTTTCCGACAAATCCTCGAGTGGCAATCCCACTCCTTCTACTCAACCCATTCTTTCCGACCCTTCCCCGTCCCTCACTCCGTTTGAGGGAAGTGATTTCTTCCTGGAAGAGGTCGATGACTTTCTTGCTATTGAAACACCAACTTCACCGGAAGTTGATGATTCTTATCTTGATCCGGAGGGAGATATTCTTTTGCTTGAAAGATTATTGAATGAAGATCCGACATCTTCTCTCCCTCCGATGAAAGAAATTCGAAAAGAAGAAATCAAAGAAATTAAGCCGTCTATTGAGAATCCTCCGGAGCTTGAGCTCAAGGATTTACCTCCTCATCTCGAGTATGCTTTCTTAGAAGATACCGACAAATTTCCCGTCATCATTTCTAAAAATCTTAAAGATGAGGAGAAGACCCAACTCTTAGACGTGCTTAAAAAGCATAAGAGTGCCATCGTTTGGCAGATCTCCGATATAAAGGGCATAGACCCTCGGTTCTGTACTCATAAGATCTTATTGGAAGATAATTTCAAACCCGCTGTTCAGCAACAGAGACGGGTTAACCCAAAAATCCATGATGTCATAAAAAAGGAAGTTCTTAAACTCCTTGACGCAGGGATGATTTATCCGATCTCTGATAGTCCGTGGGTTAGTCCCGTCCACTGTGTGCCCAAAAAGGGTGGAATGACCGTTGTGAAAAATGAAGAAAATGAGTTAATCCCCACACGTCTCGTCACCGGATGGAGAGTGTGTATCGATTACCGAAAACTCAATGATGCTACCCGTAAAGACCATTTTCCTCTACCGTTTATGGACCAAATGCTTGAGCGTTTGGCGGGGAATGAGTTCTATTGTTTTCTCGATGGCTTTTTCGGGTATTTTCAAATACCAATTGATCCTCAAGATCAGGAAAAGACCACCTTCACTTGCCCTTATGGTACGTTTGCCTACCGACGCATGCCTTTCGGCTTATGCAATGCTCCAGGCACGTTCCAAAGGTGCATGATGGCCATATTTCACGATATGATCGAGAAGACGATGGAGGTCTTTATGGATGATTTCTCCGTCTATGGAAATTCTTTCTCATCTTGCCTATCCCATTTAGACAAAATGCTTGAACGGTGTGAAAACACCAATCTCGTTCTAAATTGGGAGAAGTGCCATTTTATGGTCAAAGAGGGCATTGTCCTCGGCCATAAGATTTCTAATGCCGGGATTGAGGTAGATCGTGCCAAAGTCGATGTGATCGCAAAACTACCTCATCCCACCACCGTCAAAGGAATCCGAAGTTTCCTTGGTCATGCCGGTTTCTACAGACGATTTATTCAAGATTTCTCTAAAATCGCCCGGCCTCTGACGCATCTTCTTGAAAAAGATGCTCCGTTCTTCTTTTCTCCCGAATGCATCGAAGCATTCGAGGTTCTCAAAAAGAAATTGACCGAAGCACCGATATTGGTTGCCCCCGATTGGGACTTGCCCTTTGAGCTCATGTGTGATGCTAGTGATTATGCTATTGGTGCAGTCCTAGGGCAACGCAAATCAAAATGTTTCCAGCCGATACACTATGCTAGCAAGACAATAACCGACGCTCAATCTCACTATACTACTACCGAGAAAGAGATATTGGCCGTTGTCTACGCTTTTGAGAAATTTAGACCATATCTTGTTCTATCAAAAAGCATAGTGTATACGGATCACTCAGCCCTAAAGTATCTCCTAGCAAAACAAGATGCTAAACCGAGATTACTTCGGTGGATTCTTCTGCTCCAGGAATTTGATATTATCATTCGTGATAAAAAAGGAGCAGAGAATCTAGCCACCGATCATTTATCCAGACTTGAAAATCCCCATCAAAGTGTTCTCGAGAAAAAGGAAATCACCGAAACATTTCCTCTCGAGACACTTGGGAAGATATCTTTAAAGAATGACCCGAGTACCCCATGGTTTGCCGACTACGCAAATTACCATGCGGGGAATTTTGTGGTGAAAGGGATGTCGTCCCAACAGAAAAAGAAGTTTTTCAAAGATGTTAAACATTACTTTTGGGACGACCCCTATTTGTTCAGAATATGTGCAGATCAAGTGATAAGACGGTGTGCGCATGGCCAAGAAGCCGTTGACATCCTCACGGCTTGCCATAATGGACCCACGGGGGGACATCATGGTGCCAACTACACCGCTAAAAAAGTATTTGAATCCGGTTTCTATTGGCCGACGATTTACCGCGATGCCCACGACTTGGTGAAGTCATGTGACTCTTGACAACGTCAAGGAAAAATCTCGCAAAAAGACGAAATGCCTCAAAATGCAATTCAAGTCTGCGAGATCTTTGACGTGTGGGGCATCGATTTTATGGGGCCATTCCCGTCTTCACGAGGGAATAAATATATACTCGTGGCCGTCAATTACTTGTCAAAATGGGTTGAAGCGAAAGCGCTCCCCACTAATGACGCCCGAGTTGTTGTTAAGTTCTTGAAAAATCTCTTCTCCCGATTCGGAACTCCTCGTGCTATAATCAGTGATCGTGGTACTCACTTCTGCAATGATCAATTTGCAAGAGTTATGCTCAAGTATGGTGTCACTCACCGACTTTCTACCGCGTATCACCCGCAAATGAGTGGACAAGTCGAGGTTTCGAATCGTGGATTGAAACGTATTCTTGAAAGAACCGTTGGTGAAAATCGAGCTTCATGGGCCGACAAATTGGATGATGCTTTATGGGCCTTCCGAACAGCTTACAAAACACCCATCGGGTGTACTCCTTACAAGCTGGTTTACGGAAAGGCCTGCCATCTGCCCATCGAGCTCGAACATAAGGCATATTAGGCCTTGAAACATGCCAATTTTGACCTTAAGATCGTGGGTGATCACCGTAAGCTCCAAATTAATGAATTAAATGAGCTTCGGGATCAAGCCTACGAGAACTCTTTGATCTACAAAGAGAAAACAAAGAGGATTCATGACTCTAAGATTAAAAACTGCATTTTCAATGTTGGTGATCGAGTCCTCCTCTTCAATTCTCGGCTAAAGATTTTCTCGGGCAAACTCAAAACCCGCTGGTCTGGGCCGTTCACCATCACTCAAGTTTTTCCATATGGAACCGTCGAGTTAGCTCAAAATGACGGTCCAAACTTTAAGGTAAATGGTTATAGGTTGAAGCACTATTTTGGAGGGGACATACCATCCATGGTTGTCCAGGATCTCCAAACTTTCCCCATGGACAAATAAATTCGGGGATCGAGTCAAGCTAAGTGACTCGGTTAACAAAAACAAAGCGCTTCGTGGGAGGCACCCCATGCTTATCCATCTATCTTCTTTCTATTTTCTTAATAAAGAGGAGGGGCTCCTCTTCCATATCTTGTGTTTCGTATTTTTCTGTGCTGTGTCCAGGATTTGCCCGAATAATGAAGACTCTCGTGCTCGTGGTTTGCTTCTCTCCACTCGAGTTTCATCATTCGCTGCTCATCCGATATCCTTAATCTTATCGTTTTACGTTTATCTTTGGCATAATTAATAAACGGCCTTAGATTTATGTAGGAGAACCCTTACCTTTAAGACATTGAGGACAATGTCTCGTTTTAGTCTGGGGGGGTAATCTTGCGATTTGATTTTTGCCTTGCATTTTTGCCGTTTACTCATGCAACCCCGTTTTTCCTCCAAAATTGAAAAAAATCCAAAAAATGAGAAATTATTTTAAAATCAAAAAATGAAATTTAAAAATTTTCTCATTTTTTGGATTTTTTTCAATTTTGGAGGAAAAACGGGGTTGCATGAGTAAACGGAAAAAATGCAAGGCAAAAATCAAATCGCAAGATTACCTTTTTTTTTTTTTTTTTTTTTTTTTTTTTTTTTGTTTTTTTTTTTTAGAAACAAACTTCTCAAGCCTTCCCCGAATAATGAAGACTCTCGTGCTCGTGG
The DNA here is from genome assembly GCA_021014915.2 of Artemisia tridentata subsp. tridentata. Taxonomy (NCBI): domain Eukaryota; kingdom Viridiplantae; phylum Streptophyta; class Magnoliopsida; order Asterales; family Asteraceae; genus Artemisia; species Artemisia tridentata. The sequence continues at coordinate 218,267,110 of CP139507.1, forward strand.
TTTGCTTCTCTCCACTCGAGTTTCATCATTCGCTGCTCATCCGATATCCTTAATCTTATCGTTTTACGTTTATCTTTGGCATAATTAATAAACGGCCTTAGATTTATGTAGGAGAACCCTTACCTTTAAGACATTGAGGAAAATGTCTCGTTTTAGTCTTGGGGGGGGGGGGGGGTAATCTTGCGATTTGATTTTTGCCCTGTATTTTTGCCGTTTACCCATGCAACCCCGTTTTTCCTCCAAAATTGAAAAAAATCCAAAAAATGAGAAAATTTTAAATTTTTTTGCAAAAATATAATAAATTTTGACATTTTGTTGACTTTCCGCTGGTGAGAGTAGGAATAAAATTCTGACTTGATCGGGCGTGTTGAGCCCTAGATTGTTCCCTTAACCTTTTATAATCTATAAGCTCGTGCTAGTCTTTTACACAAGGAGCTATAAAATGCGAATTCTTTTTAAGAGTTTGCAAGTTCCCGTATTGACTTTATATATGCATGGCTTGATTATTTGGCTAAGCATTCGCGGATCTTATTATTTAAGATTTTAAATTTGCGAAGAACGAGAAATGATAGAGTTGTTTATAAGTTAGATTGCTAAACGTGGAGTAGTTGGATCTCTTTAGAGCTCATCAAAGTTACTTGTGGCTTTTTGTTCCCATAAGCTTGTTTCACCCAATAATAGTAATCTAGGAATAATTAAAGGTATTTTGGTTTTGGCGATAATTAGTTTTTATTTCTTCCTTAGAGAATTCTTGCTTATGAAAGTTGGGTACACATCAAGGTACTGTCAGTGTTACGGTGTAATAGACTATTCCATCTTGCCGGCTCGCAACCGATGTTGGGATTGTTATAAAAGCCGTAGGACTTGGGGTTTGGCAACACAAATAATTAATGAATATGATAATGTATAATAATAATCCAAAGCCATAAAAAGTTTTCTACATCTTGCCGGTTCGCAGCCGATGTTGTAGACTTCTAATAAAGGCAGAGGAAAAATTCCAAGGTCATAATAGACTATCACATCTTGCCGGTTCGCAACCGATGTTGTGATTGTTATAAAGGGCCAAGGATTAAATATGTTAATGTGCTTGAATATGTAGATAAAGTGTTATAATGCCAAACTTCGACTCCGGGAGTATCCTAATAAAAGCTTTTGTCTCTGGACTCGTAGATGAGTTGTTTCGGTCGTATATAAAAGGGATATCCTCAAAATCATGTTAAATCAGAGACCTTGATGTGGACCTCATTTTTGTATGCAACGGTTTTCGAGGGAAGGTTTGGAAACTACTTAGCATCTAAACTAGGTATCTTTATCGGAATAAGAAATTATCGAAATGAGAATTTGAAAAAATTCATTTCTCACCAAAAATAAAATAAATAGAGTAAAATAGGAATTTGGGAACGAGAAGTAATACACAATTAGCTTTTATGAGTAGTGTTGGCAATCTAACTTGTAAATAGCAATGATTTCATTTTTAAGCTTAGTTTGGGGACTCGTGAAAAATCAGGAACGACGAATTTTATCCGTATGGTCACTTCTTTATGAGTCGTGTTTCCTGCTCGATTACCCTAAAAGTTATTGATAGATAATGATTGTCAACAAAACCGTCACATAACAATGAGGAAAATACAAAAATAGAACAAAAGGAAAATCGGGGAGTTTTTAGAACTTAAGATTTCTTAATCTATTTTGAAAATTTTGCTACTTCTCAAAGTTAGTAAAAAGAGATTAGAAATTTTCGGTTTCAAAAACGTGTTTTTTATAACATTGCATGAGGACATTGCAATAGCTTAGTCTGGGGGATTTTGGTATGTGCTTATTCACATACCTTTTATTTGCCAAATTAAGACAAAAACAACCAAAAACTAACCAAAATGCCAAAGATATTTGTGTTTTTTGTGTTTGTTTATATGCAGGTACGAATATTAAGAAATATGGACAAAATCAAGCAAATACCGGGAAAACGAGCACGAGATATGGAATAGATGTTTAAAGCCGATGCCGGGAAGTTTTATGTCAATCAAGTCCTCAAAGAATCATCATTTAGACAAGCCCTTGGATTGAGTTTACATAATTGGCAGAATTAGCCCTTACACTTTGAAAAATTACAAAGCCAATCCCTATCCTAAATAAATAACAACCAGATTTACTACACAATCCATTTTTACAAACAAAACCCACCAGCCCACCTCAAATTATAATCCAGCCCAACCACCACATCACCTAGCCCAGTCCAAATGCCTTGACCCGACCCACCTTTTAAATCCGGTCAACACTTATAATACAGAAAAGTCAAATTAATGTATAAAAAACCCACACCCAGCTACCCGCGCCCCAAATTTCACAAACCCAGAAAATTACTGTTACCCACATGAACCCTAGATTTACCCGTACGCTTTTCACCGCAATTAAGGGCAAATTAGACCAATCATTGGCCTTCTAGAAGGTGTCAGGAATGTCAGGAAGGGCAGAGAATGCACGAATGGACACATGGCAGGCTACTATTGGACCGAACACCTCACAATATTTGATCTAATGGCTGAGGATGATTGAAGATTGATCAAGGGCTGATAATGATACACAAATGCGCACGGATTGCCAGCTTGGCACTTGAGGCCTCACCTCCTAGATCCTTCCTAGCTCGGCTATAAATAGAGGGGTGATCTTCATTAGTTTTCATGTAATTTAGAGTATTTTTATGCTGCTTAATTGTTTTCTCATTTGTAGTTTTTAATATAACTTTGTAATTCTCAATTCATTTTAATGAAAGTTTAGTTTGTTTCTACTTTTATCTTAAATCTATTAGTTGTTATATCTTATATTAGCTTATTTTAAGTTTTTCAGTAGCTTATTAAACATCTCTTAGCTTATTATAAACTTTATATTTCATTAGTGTTCAAGTTCATATCTCAAAAATTCCAAAAACATTGAAAATAATCCAAAAATCCAAAAATAATTTTAAAAACCCAGCTTCAATAAGCTGATTTCTGAATTTGTTGAGCTTATATAAGCTTTGTAGCTTAATATAAGCTTTTTGTTAAGGTCTATTTCATATTTGCTACTCAAATACCAAAAAGTCAAACAGACAATCAAAAAAAGTCAACTGTTGAATCAAGGTGATGATTCTGGACTAATTTCTGGTAGAACAAGCAAGATTGGGAAGTGCTTGGCCTATCTAAAGATAGGCTACTTTGGATAATCCCTTTGTTCTAGCTAAGGGATAGTTTGTAAGTTCCATTTCAATTTTGAGCTTAATTTTCTGCATTACATAGTTCAGTTAGATTCAATACTATTTGCTTGTTGATTGTTGCTTATTAGTTGTTAAATAGATTAGGTAATCATAGATTAGTTGGTTACTAGCTTATTTCAGTTGGATATTAGTGGATTTAGTGCACAACAGTTGGTTAAAAGAGATTTTGAATAGGGACTGTTTTAAGCACATAAGTTAGGTACTGTTCATTTGCATCTTCTTGAGTTTTGATTGAGATTGATTATGGTTTATGATGCTGTTGTTGTTAGATCATTAAGGAAGTGGTAGTGCTTTTGAAAATTAGAGTTCATTAGTGCACATATAAGAAGCTTGGCTGCCTAATAAGCTCTTTATAAGCTAGGCATGGATCTGTGGTAATTTGTTGGTAGACATATGTTTAAACTAGTGTTTCATGCAAGTGTGCAATAGTTGATTGGTTTCAATTGGATTATGCAAGGTTTAGAACTCAAAAACCAGGTCTGCTGCATCAGAATCTTTGGTGCAGAGCAGCCCTATTAGCTGCAGTTCTAGCTTAATTTGTGGCTTATCCACTTTGAGCTTAGGTCTTGATTTTTGGTTTTCAAGTAGTTTGCATAGCTAGCTTCTAGTAGAACATCTGGTATTCAGCATTAGAGCTTATTTGATAGCTTATTTCAGGTCTGAAAACACCCCCAAAAAACCTGTGCAGACCTGCAATTTTTTCAAAATTGTGCCTACTAGCAGTCTTTCTAGGGTTAAATTAGAGTTCAATTGGGATGTTAAAATTAGGGCTTTTGTGTTTTTAGGTTACTCAGTAGGTCTAGTAAGCTTTTGCCCCCTTTAGTTTCACCTTATCAGCTTATTATAGTGCTTATTTGGGCTGTAGAAGTTGGCTGTTTTCTGCTCTTATCTCATCATCAGTGCAGTCATTAAGTGCTTATTCTCTTATGCTTATTTGATATTTTTAAGTTGATTTGAGCTTAATATAGTCCATTGCATGATTCCTGAGCTTTTGAGATTATTTGGTCATCATTTGCTTATTTTCAAAGTGCTTATTGGGTTGTTCAGCTGATTTAAGCTGAATTAAGCTCTGCTTTTATTTTTCCTAGGTAGAAAACATAATTTTAGATTTTCTCAAAAAATTTTAGATTTTTCCAAGTTGTTTTAATATTTTTAAATCATTTAAATAGTTTAAATTTGTTTTTAATTCATAAAAATTAATTAAAAAAAATCAAAAAATTATGTTTCTTTTTCCAAAATTTTCTTTTATCATTTAAAATATAGGAAAATTATTTTCATATTTTTAGGACCTAGATTTTAGAAAATCACTTTTTAGTCACGTTTTTAAATTTCGTCGCGTAACGTTTTTAAATTTCAAATTGCATTTTTAGATAGTATGCTTAGCTTAATTGTTTCCATAGCTTAATTAGTTTTTTTTCATTTATATTTCATATTTCGTAGCTTAAATTCACCAATCATCTCTTTTCACACACATTCACCGCACTTTTCGACACGTAAACGACGACTCAAATTCGACCTTCGTTGGGACCTCGACCCGGGGAAAATAAATTCATTGGATTTTCCTTTGGAATAAAAATACTACATCAAAACCCCGTTTTGATTTTTTTTTATACAATACCAGTAATTTAAACTTAGAACAAAATATATAACACGCTTGATTTCCAAAAATGGTATCACGGAACAGGATTCACACAAACTGGGTGTCTCCAGGGAATTATAATTGTTATCCTCTTTTTATACTCCCAACTAAGCTTAAACTCAATGTGCAAATGCTTTTGTAAAATGCTAACACTACTTATATCAATAATCTATGTAAGCCGAAACTTAACTTTTCACTCCCACAATTATCAAGTTTAGGTGACTGTGCTCATTTTCAAAATTTTGACCGCGAAAATCGACATTTATTATGGTTGTTATTTGTTTAAGTCAAATACTAATTTACCGGGAACCTCGAAAATCTAAGGATCAAAAGGGCCTTTTCCATGTAGCGGCTTTCTTCTCGGCACATCCCAAACCAGTTGGTTTTAGGTGACCAGGCTTTTGACACCTTACAGAGAATAGTACCGGAATCAGCGGAATTTCGATATCAAAGATTTAAGATATTCCCACTAAGCTAGTAACGGCTTTCTTCTCGGCACATCCCAAACCAGTTGGTTTTAGGTGACCAGGTTTTTGACACCTCACAGAGAATAATACCGGAGCTTTCGGGATCTTTGAAATCAACGATCTACTAAATTACCGTTTAACTTTTATACAAAATTGACGAATCCAAGTTCAAGTTCCGATTTAAATTTAAGAGAAAGCAATTTTCCTACATTTATTAACACATACATCTTTATTTTCACAACATCAAAATTTATTGCATTTTGCAATATCATTCCATTTCCTTATTATTTTTATTTTCTCATTTTTTCATCATTTTTTTTTATTTTCTATTTTTTTATTTATTATTATTATTATTATTTTTTTAACTTTAATAATATACATACATATATGCTTTCTCAAAAATAAAAATAAAAAGTTGAACTCGGGCTCTATATCAAAATTGTATAAAAATTCGTTTTGCGTAACAACATGATTTTAACGTTCAAACGTTTGAAAACAGCACGCATTTAATCAGATTAGTTATCTTCTGGGAGGAAAAGCCATAGATTACTTATATAAGCTCTAAAGAGAACCAACTACTCTACGTTTAGCATTTTCATTTGCACAAATCGTAAAACCTTAGTCTAATAGTTAAGGAAGCAGCCAGATCAATACTCTGGCAGAGTCGGGATTCCCTTTGTTCTAACCTAATCAAGACTAAACACTTCTTTTTTATTGTAATTTCTTTTCTAAAAAACGAAAAAAATTTAAAATTTTGGCCAAAACGGGGGTACTAGGGCACTAGAAGGTACAATGTGACAAAATTCGAGAGAATTCCCCCCCACACTTAGAATTGAATATTGCCCTCAATATTCAAAGTACCGGCTATTATGCCGACACTTAGAACGTAAAAAGGTAAGACTAATAGCCAAGTGTGTGAAAGAAATCTCTATTTTCACAAACAGGATTTAAAAAGATATCCCTAGATAATCGTTAGCAAAAGGATAGGATATTGGGCGGCTGGATTGAAAACAGGCGCGGCAATCATCACAATCCAAGGGAAACCTGCAAACAAGAGCAACAACACACAAAACAAAGCACAGTAGAGGAATTCCTCCCCACACTTAGTGTCAGAAAATAGAAAGAAGTCAGAAACATGGGTGTTTACCCATGCAATGCTAATGTTTTTGTTAACCGAGTCACTAGCTTGACTCGACCCCGAATTCATTGGTTCATAGGGAAGCAAGTGGAAGAAACCATCTCCATCGGACTTTCATTCAATGTTTTTAGATAAACATTGAAGTACTTGAAAGATCCACTCCGATGAGATACATCCGGCTCAAAAGAGATGCCGGGGTCAAAAACTTTGTCCTCATTCCCAAATGAGTGAGGGAAAGGACAAGCTACCTTATAAGCACAGAAAGGTAGAAAAACTCGAACGACATATGTGAAGTCAATATAATGGCGATCCTCAACGGGAAATGTTACATATGTCGGAGAAAGATCAATATCGGGATTAAGAGTTGAGGTCACATCATCAAGTTTATGAATAATAGAGTCCTTGACCTCATCGTTTTCTAACTCTTCATCAAAGAGAGGATTTATTTTGCTAGAAAAGTACTCATCGTCAAATTCAAAAAGAGAATTTGAATAGACTTTGAAACTTTCATTTTGAACTTCCTCATCAGAAAGTGATTCATCATCACTAGCGGAAAAATCATCATTTGAATTGAAAAGGGGATTAGAGAAAATCCCGAATAATTCATCGTTTGAATCGAAAAGAGGGTTAGAAAACGTTCCGAAAAAATCATCAGTAGTGTCAAGAGGTTGATCACTACGAAAAGAACAATCACTTTCACTGTCGGACATATCCTCGAACTCACTTGGGATTGGGAAAAGGTTCTCAGCACTAGACTTTATGAATTCGTCCGATTCCTTTTCAGGAATAGTGCTAATATGCTCCTCCCCCATAATAAGAGAGTCTTCGGAGTCCACAGTTGGAAAGAATGATGTGATTGCAATAGACTGAGGGAGTTGAGAAATGATATCGCTCAAAGGAATAGCACTCTCCTCGTCGTCCTCCTCATCAATATTGCTAGCAAAAATGGCTTTTATACGTTCCATTTGCTCATCTGCTAGCAATTCTGCAATAGTCTTGTCTTCCTGCCTTTTCTGGACAGGTGTAATTGCAGCTGATGAATTCTCGCAAACTCCCCACATAGAATCTTCATCATCGTCATCGCAAATGAAAGTTTGACGATATTTGGAACTCATTCTAGCTGTTTGTTCTTCTTCAGCTAGAAGCTCTCCAATGGTTTTCTGATGAGGATCTTCTTGGGCATTTTTAACAGCCAAATCATTAAGTGTATCCATCACATTTTGAAGTTTTTGGAATACATCATCAAAAGACAACTCCAGGCGTTTATTCCTTTCATCTTGAATCTCTTGGAATAATTCTTGAGGAATTGGCTGAGGTGGTGTTTGATTCATTTGATACTGTGGAGGTTGGTCATGACAAGAATAGTCATAATTGTCACAAGGGACATGCTCATAGACAAGCGGGGTCCTCGTTTGACAATCGGATTCATAATGTGGACCACCACAGTACTCACAACAATACATTTGCTGTGACTGATTCGGTGAATCATATGGATATTGGTCATACCCGAAGTTTTGATTACATGGATCTTGTTCATAGACAGACGTATTTCCTGCTTGACAATCAAAACTTGGGTGTGGACCTCCACAATGTTCACAAGAATATGTTTCCATCTCATGGTGTGGGGGCTGGTTGAAAAAGTCGGGTGTTTCATGGTAAGAATAAGGATTTTGGTCATAAACAAACCCGTTTCCTGATTCCACCATGCTACAACCGGGACAATTCCCACCATTATGAGGACCTACACACCATTCACAACCATAGTTGTAAGATGTAGACATAAAAAGAATTAAACGTGTAAGTGGAATGAGAAGGTTATTTTTAGGTTTTTGGAAAAAAAACTTGACCTTAAATCAAATAATTCAATTAAAACAAGATCGAAGCAAAACACAAGGAATTTAAACCTTAAATCAACAAGCGTACGGTAGCTCTCTGACTGAAAAACGCACAGAGTGGCGGAGAAGCAAAGGTGGACAATAAATGCTCCTTAAAAACCCGCTTCTTTCGGTTCGACAATTTATTGTCAAACCCTCCTTAAACCTCCGTTATAGTTTGTTTATCAATCAAAGGTGAGCTGAATTCGCAAGCGACACAAAGGCAAGTTTTAATCTGATGTTTGGGAACTTATTATGATAATACCCAAGTTGAGGAATATTATATTAATTTTGCTTTTATCTTTTATTTTACGATAAAACAGAAAATGTTTTTGGGGTTTTATTTTTTATATGATATTATATATATAAAAGAAAAGAAAAATATTTTTGTATTTTATATGGTTTATGGGAAATAGGAACTTCACAAGGAAGGATCTCAAATCACTAATCGCTAAAAATCTCAACGATATTGTCGCAACACAACCTCCCCGGCAGCGGCGCCAAAATTTGATCCGGTCTGAAGTGCGTATATAAATAATATGCAGACGGATACGGGTGAATAAAGACAAATCAACCTTTTAGGAAAAAGGCTAACTTGCAAAAACTCACGTTGTGTGTGTGATACCAGGTAAGTGATTACCCGGGTCGTTTCCCAACGAGGCGTGAATGGGCAATCGTTAAAGGTTTGGATTAGAGTGACTGATGATATGGAATTTTGCTTTTTTATATACTAATTAACAAATGAGAAACAAATTCTCAAAAGAAAATTAAGATTAACACAAATTATATTAAAAACGCGTAACGAGAAATCTAAAAACGGGATTAAAACCAAAATATTAGAAAACTAATCCTATAAGTGCAAAATTATTTTTCTTAAATCCTAAATAATAAAAGAAAATTTTAGAAAAAAGATTTATATTTTTCTGACTTTTATATTTTTTTATTATGAATTAAAAACTATTAAAACTAATTAAAAGGTTTAAAAATAGTAAATAACTTTAGAAAAATATGAAACTTTGCAGGAAAATCTAAAATATTATTCTGAATCTAGGAAAAATACTTTCAAAAGTTATCTAAGCCCTAATAAGCAAATGGGCTAATAAGCAGTTTGGAAATAAGCACTAAAATAAGCACTTGACCACTAAAAAATACCACAAGCTCAGAAATGGTTCAAATAACTTATTTAAGCATAAAAAAACTTAAATCAAACATCATAACCCACAGAATAAGCAATTAAGCACCTGGGCAGTTTCACAACTTTATGCAGAATCAATGGCAAAACCACCAACTTGCAGAGCAAAATAAGCACTTCAATTAAGCTGATAAGTGGAACTTTATGGGGGCAAAAGCTTGCTAGTACTACTGGCTACTCTAAAATACTAAAAGCCCTAATTTTAACAGCCCAATTGAACTCCAATTAAGCACTAGAACAGATGCTTTGTCAAACTGAATTTGATGCAGGATTTGAATCAGTGAATGGGTGAAATTTGCAGACCAAAATTAAGCTGGGAAATGAGCTATGAATGAGAATCCAAGCACAGAAACTTAAAGCTAGTACTATAGGGTAAAAGTATACAAAAAATCAGAACCTAAGCTCAATGGAATAAGCTAGATAAACAGCTGAGAACAGAAGCTTGTTGTGCTGTTCTGCACAATAAATCTGATGCAGCAGGATATGAAAAATTGCACTTAAGTCTATCAAAACTAACTGAAATACTACCAACTTATGGATACACACTTAAACTGATGAAATGAACTTAAAAATCACCAAAATGCTTGTTTAAACAAGCTCAGCTTATACTGAGCTTATCAGCTCAGTATTGATGCTATATTTTGCACTAATCACTCAAAAACCTCAACTCATGGCAATAAGCTTAAAACTCACTAACTACTGGTTATATTACTTCTAATAAGCTCAAACAAAACTTGGGCAAAGGCAAATGAACAGTACTGAGATAAATTGACCCTAAACAAGCTTAACCCAAACACCCCTTATAAAAGGGCTGATTTGATTTTTTTTTAACTAGAACAGGCTAATTGAAGCTAGGTTTTGGAAAGAGAACTTAACAACTAGTTATAATTATCACTAAAAAGCAACTCTCTAACACAATTAAGCACAGAGATAAGCTCTAATCTAAATAAGCTATTTTTGGCTTTTTGAAGGTTTTTTAAGCAAAAATAAAGTAAAAGCTAATTTAAACTGATAAAACAGATTAAAGACAATATTGAACTAGTAATAAGCAGAAAATTACTATAATAAGCTAAAAACAAGCTATTGTACAGTAATATGAAAAATAATGCAAAATATAGAAAAATAAGCTTACAACTGTGAGGCAATGAAACAGGATGAACTAGATCAGAACTACCCTTGGTTTGTCACTTACCAAGCTTAAACTCCACTCAGCTTATCCCAGAACAGCTGATCACACCTGAATTGCTTATTTGACTGAACTTTGACTTTTTTTTTACTTTTATTTGGTTTTTCAAAATTAAACTATTAGAGTCTAATACAGGCTCACGAAAAGCTACAGTAAGCTTATCTGAGCTTGTATGAAGGGTAAAAGAGCTTGTGAACTAACTTTAACAGCTGTGGACCTTGATACGAATTAAGAGAAATACTTGAACTTTTATTAAGCTTGAAATTGAGTACATAACTTGAGAACATAAGGATAACTGAGTTTAATTAAACTTGAATTACAATTAAAACTTAAAGTGAAACTGAAACAAACATTAAATAAATTTTACACTACGAAATTGGTCTAAAACTAGTGACAGTTCTATCTCTGTGTCTTATTCTCTTTATATAGCACTCCCAAAAGTATCTCTGAGTCATCCTGATCAAATCCCACCAATGAAATAATCTTAATTCCATCTTGGCCGTTAATTGTGTTTTTGGCGGGAAAATAGTCAAGTGGGCTTTTGACGTGTTCTGAGCACATGGGGGGGGGGGGGTAGAAGGTGAATGTTTCTCATTGGAGGAGGGGGAAGGTGATGGTGGATGTGTCAGGGGTGGTTTGGCAGAGAAATGTTGTGGGTTGAGGGTGGTATTTTGGCGGGCAAGTGGGAGGTCAGGGATAAGAGTTTGACTGAGTCAAACTCTGTATTAGCTAAGTGTAATACCTGAAATTCAGATAACATGTAAATGACTTAAATGCCCTTACAATTTTAAAATTTTAATTATAAGCCATAATAAGCCTCAGATTAATTCATAACTTATTAAATAAATTACATATGATATAAAATAAATTAGGACAAGTCATTTTATAATTTTTACATGTCCAAATAATTTTAAAAATACCTTATACTAACTTATATAAACCGATTATATAGTTATGTAATTAATAATGTTTTAAAAGTAATTAAAATATCAAGATATGTACAAATAATTATGGATATGATCTCAACATTGTAAAATCTGATTCTTAGCCTTATTTAGGCCGATTTCCCAGCCCCAAGATCAGATCTTTTATTCTATATATTTTATATACCTTTTTCTCCCTTATTTCCCTTTTGCCGAGAAACAAAAAAACACCAAAAAAAATCACCATACATTCCATACAAATTTTCTGAGGTCCAAGCATAATTTTATTGTGTTCATACACGTCCCAAGAAGCCTAGAAAAATAGTTTTTTGATTTGTGGAGGCCGGGATTAATTATTGTCGAATTTCTTATTCTAGATCACTCGAAAGGTAAAAATTCCATTTTATTTCATTCGACCATGGTAAAATTCATTCTCCATTTTTCTTGTGTTCCTCACATCATATATACTCTGTGAGAAATGATTCCAAGGTTTATTGATCGCGTTTGTGCTCGTGGAGAATTTTGGTGTCATTTTATCCTAGCCGAGAGAACTAAATTCATGCGACCTGTTCTACATGTCCTAAATATTTTTTGGTATTTTTCTCACATCTCTTGCATCACATAAGGTCTAAATAAAGTGATAGAATCGAACCATGCATGCATTTCGAATTATTTGAGAATTAAATCTTAAAAACGTGTTAAAACTCTAAATAATTGTGTACGAATTTTCTGGGTGTGAGGCTTAATTTTCCTGAGCTCTATACGATCCATGTAATCTGGGAAAAATATTGGTTCGAGTTTTAGAAGCCTAAAAATGTCGTGGTGAATTATTTGTATAATCGGAATTTTTGGAAATTAAAGAAAAGAAAGAAAATAAAAAGAAACCCTAATGTAATCGATTAGGGCTAGGGTTCATGTCATGAAATCTGATCATTAATGAGTGTTTAAGGTTGTTAGTAATCATGGGGTAATGATTTGGATTTGATATTAGGGTTTTGTTTAATTTTGTTAATTACCGATTGTAAGAATAAAAATATAAGGGGGTGTTTTGTGAATTTTAAAACTCATGGGATATTTTGTAAGGTGTTATAATCAGGGACTAATCATGTAAAAATATAAAATAAGGGCCATGTGTGTTAGTTTTGAAATTAAGAGGTTTAAAGAGTAAATATGTGTAATTATATTTCCGAATTGAAATTAATTTAAATCAAGGGACTAAATATGTAATTTCTGGAAACTTAGGGTTGATTTGAGTAATAAATTATATTCAGGGGGTTATGTGTTATTTTGGTAATTTAATGGCTTAATATGTAATTATTAATGATTAAAGGTTGAAAGTGTAAATTAAAGGGTTAAATATGTAACTTTGATAACTTGAGGGACTTGATGTGTAAATTATGAATATTTAAGGGTACATTCGTATAACATGTTAAAATAAGTGTACATTGTGTAATTTTGATAAACTAATGGTTTAATGTGTAATTATGGATGTTAAAAGGTTTAAAGTTTAACTTATGTAATAAAAGGGTGTAAAGGGTAAATTGTGAAACCCTAAGGACTAAATGTGTAAATCAGATCAAATATACCTTAATTCCATTTAATAATGATTAAACTAAGTTATGCTTCCCAATGCTACTAAATATGGAAACTTTCTAAATAAGGAAACTTTCTAAAAATGGAAACTTGCTAAAAATAGAAAGCTACTTAATATGGAAAATGGGATCATTAGTAATTCTGTCTTTACTCCTCTAGGTGCCAAGAAGGAGAGGTCTTGACTCTTTTCTGTGTTTGCTATTTCTGTTGCTTGCTTGGTTATTAAGGTACAGATATTCTGCCCTTCTCTAGTAAGGTGCCTTCGTCTCATTTTGATTTCTGATTCACTGCCATATTCTTGATTCTGTGAACCTTTCTTGTTTCTTTCATGATATTATGAACCTTTGACATGACCTTTGTAGTACTGAATCCTTTTGATACTGAACCTTTCTGATACATGACCTTTCTGTTATGAACCTTTCTGATTTTAAACATGTTGATTTATGACCTTTCTGATATTGAACCTCTGATATGAACCTCTGATTATGAACTCTGATATTCTGAAATGGAAATTGACTTATGAAACTAAATTAAATACTGGATACATGATACTTGACCTTGACCCACAGTTTGATACTACGAGCCATAACTAGTCATGAGGGTTTCATGACCATGTCATTGATGCACCGATGGCATGACTCTAGGGCAGGAGAGTGATGACCTGTTCCGTCCCTTTTCTGTATTTTATTTGGTGTGTTGGGAGGTATATGGCCACCAGGGGCGCATGGATGCATCCTAGAACTGTTCTGATTACTGATTACTGATTACTGATTACTGATTTCTGGTGACTGATGGTGTGTGCGATACACGTCTTTCACACTCTGGGAGCTAGCTACTCCATTATCTGATTTCTGGGATTAGTGAGAGGACTTCTCTCTGCATGATTATACTGATTTCTGTTACTGATTACTGATACTGGGCTCGTAGAGGATTTCTGTTTTCATGCACCTTATAGACTTATGACCTTTACCTTTCATTACTGATACCCTATAACATGACACTGGACTTGATATGTTTTGGGCTTGGAATGGGATTTCTGTCTACCTGCATCATTATCCATTGTACTGCTCCTTACTTTCTGATATCTCTGCATAACTTTCATATTCTTTCCTAACTATTGTTATATCATGTTCGGTTTCTTTCATTTCCCTATTCCATTATTACTGTTTGTTACCGTTATATCTGTTCACTGAGCTCGTGTAGCTCAGCCGCGTTTCTTTTCCCGCGACAGGTTTTAGTTGGAAGCTGGGTATGAGTGGAGAGTACTTTGGATTTAGAAGACCTTGATAGCCATCTGGATTAGAATTGATTAGAAGCTATATTGTTTTAGAGTTAGTATTTATCGGAAGTTTCATTTGTAACCTTGTAATTTCAGTATTCCAATTGTTACCTTTGATCTTTCTTGTATTACTATAGATGTATGCTTTGGTTGATCTGATATGAAACCATTATCGTGATATCTTAACCCTTACCGGGTTGGGGTGTTACACTAAGGGTGTGGGTCGGGTTTTATTTTAATAGGATTGGGCTGGGTTTATTAGTGAGGTGGGCTTGGTTGGGTTATGGGTTTAATTTGTGGCTGGGTTGGGTTATTAAAGGGATTGGGTTTTTATTTATTTATTTGGGTTAGGATTAAATATGGAATTGGTTTTAAGTTTAGGGATCATAGTTGTAAAGTCTGAAAATCCAAAGACCATTGATGTATTTTCTGAAAATCATCTCCAAGGACTATTTGTGACAATTCCATATTCTTGGAAGTTGACTTTGATAATTTGAGCATAATCCCGGTCCAAACTTGTAAATTTCGTCCCCGTCCTCGGCTTTTCACGATTTTCCAATTTTGTGCTTAGTTTTGGCTATTTCTGCCTGTTTTCGATCATTTTATACCTGAAACACATAAAAACACAAACCAAGGATATTTGCAGTATAATATGGTCTATTCTGGTGTTTTTGGTCATTTTTGTGTCTTATATGGGTATAAAATGATGAGTATTTACACACTCATCAGCTTCGCCCACCACTCCAACTGAAATTCGACAATTTTTAGGACTCGCTGGTTACTATCGAAGGTTTATAGAGGGTTTTTCCAAAATCGCAAAACCTTTGACAGAACTCACTCAGAAAAACAAGAAATATATCTGGGGAGAGAAACAAGAATCAGCATTTCAACTTCTCAAACAAAAACTCTGTGAAGCACCAATTCTAGCACTACCGGACGGAAGCGAAGACTTTGTAGTATATTGTGATGCATCGCATCATGGTTTAGGTGCGGTACTAATGCAAAGAAACAAATTCATCGCTTACGCTTCTCGACAACTCAAGAAAAATGAGGAAAATTATACCACTCATGATCTGGAACTAGGAGCAGTAGTATTCGCTCTTAAAATGTGGAGACACTACCTATTCGGTACAAAGTACACGGTATTCACCGATCACAAAAGTCTTCAACACATACTAGATCAGAAGGAGCTAAACATGAGACAACGCCGATGGTTGGAACTACTCAACGACTACGATTGTGAAATTCGCTACCACCCCGGTAAAGCGAATGTCGTGGCCGACGCATTAAGCAGAAAAGAAAGAATCAAACCCCTTAGAGTCCGATCGTTAGAAATGACAATTTATTCACCGCTTCCATCTCAAATTCTCATAGCCCAATCGGAAGCTCTTCAAGAAGAAAATCGAACTCACGAAAAAATTAATGGCATGCCAGAAAGTGAGAACGGATTCATACGAAGAGCCGATGGAATGTTATGCTTCAAGAAAAGATGTTGGATTCCTCTCTACGGAGGTATTCGAGATCTTATCATGCATGAATCTCACAAGTCTAAATATTCCATTCATCCCGGATCCAACAAGATGTACCAAGATCTAAAGCAACTTTACTGGTGGCCAAACATGAAAGCCGACATTTAAACGTATGTTGGAAAATGTTTGACTTGTTCAAGAGTCAAGGCTGAAAGCCAAAAGCCATCTGGACTACTTGTACAACCCGAGATACCAGTTTGGAAATGGGAAAGAATCACTATGGATTTTATTACCAAGTTGCCAAGAACGTCGACCGGATTAGACACCATCTGGGTTATCGTCGACCGTTTGACCAAATCTGCTCATTTTCTGCCTATCAAGGAAACTGACGAGTTGGACACACTCCCTCAGTTGTACTTCAAAGAAATCATAATCCGACATGGAGTCCCAATCTCTATCATTTCAGATAGGGACAGTCGATTCACTTCAGGATTTTGGCAATCCCTACAGAAAGCTCTCGGTACTCGATTGGACATGAGCACCGCCTATCATCCTCAAACTGATGGACAAAGTGAAAGGACAATCCAAACCTTGGAAGATATGCTTAGAGCATGTGTACTTGACTTCGGAAAAGGTTGGGACAAACACTTACCATTGGTTGAATTCTCGTACAACAATAGTTACCACGCTAGCTTAAAGGCCACACCTTTTGAAGCACTTTACGAGAGAAAGTGCAGATCACCTGTCTGCTGGACGGAAGTTGGTGACATGCAGCTTACCGGACCAGAACTAATCCGCGACACGACAGAGAAAATATTCAAAATCAAACATCGTCTCCAAGCCGCTCGTGACAGACAAAAGAGTTATGCAGATGTGAGGAGAAAACCCATGGAATTTGAAGTTGGAGATAGAGTCATGCTAAAAGTTTCGCCCTGGAAGGGAATGATACGCTTCGGAAAGCGTGGAAAACTCAACCCAAGGTACATTGGACCTTTTAAGATCCTCTAGAGGATTGGTCCAGTTGCTTATAAATTAGAACTTCTAGAAGAACTCAGTAGGGTACACCCTACATTCCACGTATCCCAACTTAAGAAATGCCTATCGGACGAGACTCTCGTCATTCTGCTGAAAGAGATTAAACTGGACGATAAACTTGTGTTCACAGAGGAACCCGTAGAGATAATGGATAGAGAAGTAAAGCAACTTAAGCAGAACCGTATTCCCATTGTGAAAGTTAAATGGAACTCCAAGAGGGGACCAATGTACACATGGGAACGCGAAGACCAAATCCGTGAAAAATATCCACACTTATTCTCGTAAACCACTTTCGTTAGTCATCTTAGACTTGAATTCCGGGACAGAATTCAGAATGAGGGAGGGGTACTGTAGGATTCTGCGAAAAATCCTTGTAGTTAATCTCAATGATTAGTGATAATCTTGTATTACCATTTACTAAAGCCCATTTTTTACGGGGAAATTTAAACTTTTCTATTATCATTATTAATATCGCGATGCATTATATATATATATATATATATATATATATATATATATATATATATTGTATACACCGAACTTGAGATAACATTTCCAACACGACACCACATTTTCACGATCAACGACAAGTGGCCATACTCGCGATACTCTAAACTTACTCCTACAAAGAACCTTAACAATAATTAATTAAACTTAACCACCCATTTAATTAACTCCTAATCCAAACCCAACCGAACCCTTAATATTTCGGCCCATCATCACTCAGCCCAACACACAGCCCAACAGTAATAACCCAACATGCATTTTAGTTACTTTTTCTTTTCTTTCTTTTATTTTGCCGATCGATACCACCCTCTTAAGAGCCACCCGTATTTCCAAAATATCGAGCGTAGCCCATACATATTTTTACACCATTGTAATCACTACCTGGCAAGCTATCTTTACACACATTCCCAGCCACGAATGCCTAATAATACTACAGAAACTGAAGCCGTCTTGTTTGTCCCAAACCCGATCTATACGCATAGAAACAAAGGCCAAAACTAAACCATTTTGCACCCCACTTTTTCCTACGACCTTGAAACTCTTTCCCTAACAATATTATACGTGTGGAATGGGACATGAGGCCAGGAGAAAACCTGTAGCTCGCTAGTTAAATTTTTGTGACAATATTAAACACAAACCGAATGTTAGAGCACTCCAAAAGCAAAATCCAAGGTACCTAATTTCAATTATCCATTCCACAATCTTCAATTGTCAGGAAATCTACTTATGTGTCCCTCAAGCCACAGTGAAAAGCAATGATAGGCTAGAGAGTCATGTGGTCAACAAAACGTGTGAAATATCCTCTATAAGAACACCCAACTCAATCCCACTTTACCCTACCTACCTTTCATTTTCTTTCACCTCACCAATACTAAAAAAGGACCAGCACTTTCTGTCTCTTCTCGGGAAGCACAAGAACTAAGAAGGGAGCACGTACAAAAGCGTATTCGAGCTCAGTCGAAACTGCCTTCATTCCTTGTGTCCCATTCGACTCCACAGCTCCTTCACCACCTTTTTAAAGGTGTGGTATGAACTGTTAGAAATATAAATATTCAGATGAAGGTTCGGTCACCCCGAGCATCTATTTAGCATTCACATAGCTCGTAGGCTTATTTATATTAGTTTAGTACTATTAGTATTATTAGTATTATTAGTGTAGTTAAATATATTTGTGGAGTGGGTCGGGGCTTTCCCCACTGTCAGCTCACTCCACAGCCCACTAGGGGCACAATATTAGGTACTATATATATAACCCTTCCCACACATGGGAAGGGTGGAACTCTCATTCACATTAATCTAATTTTCCTGTTTTTGAGTTTCCCCTCTCTCTCTCTCTCTATCTTCTCTCTAAAACTAACTCCATGGGTTTCTTGATCTTTCAAGATCCAAGACCACCCGAATAGATCCACACAATGAATATGTTTAGATTCTACAATTGGTATCAAGAGCCTTGGTTAGGTTCGATTGATTGTGTGTGAGACTTTAATTTTTTCTTTCGAATCATGGTCTACTCTATCTGCTTTTGATGTTCTTGGATCGTACATCATTTCTTTTGGGTTTTTACTTCTCTCGGCTTCTAGTGGATGAGTCACTTCTCATTTTTATTTCGTCCTTATTTTGTTGATTCGAGCAGCACTTCTTTTAGCTACCTATCAACACTTTGTATACTAGTTTTCTTTGGGCCTTAAAACTGTCATATGGTGTGGGCTTATTTACCATCATTTTTGAGATTTAACTATTATGTATTTGGTAGTGTTGCTCACATTTTTTTTGGGTTTGCTTTAATTATACGAGTTTTATGTCAAGTGCAATCTCGTCTTTCGGCTCAAACCTGTGGTGATTTCTTGATATTCGAGGCTTATTTTGATGGTTAAAAGTGTGGGGTTTGTCTTGTGGTTTATTAGTTCATATGCTTGGGCCTTAACACCCTTTTGAGTTTTGGTTCGAACATATTATCTCAAGCAACCAGGGTATCAAATTTTTTTAAGTCAAATGTTGTTTTAAGGATGTTCTTGGTGGAGGTTTAGCTTATGTTCTAGGCAGCGGTTTTGTGGTATTTTAGTGGGCTGTTTGGTTAGTAGTCAAAAAGGGAAAAAGACAAATTGACTGAAAGTGACTGTTTTGTCGGTTACCTGCAGCGGTTTGTTGACTGGCGGTTTATGGGCTGGCGGAAAAGACAAATTGACTGAAAGTGACTGTTTTGTCGGTTACCTGTAGCGGTTTGTTGACTGCAGCGGTTTATTGACTGGCGGTTTATGGACTGGCGGTTTATGGACTGGCGGTTTATTGATCAGCGGTTTAGCGACTGTGGCGGTTTAGACTTTTTGGCGGTTTGACTTTGTAGCTGTTTGACTATGTAGCTTTGACCATACACGTTGACCGCTAACCATATATCACAGACTCACTTTGATCATAAGTTAAATACTACAGAATGAATATGAAGAAGTGACCACAACCTATCCAACACAAAACCAAATCTAAACTAACCTATTAAATTATAGACACCCTTCAGTCTCGACTGCAACATCACAATCTTAAATCAAGACGCGCACTCAAAAGAATAATACAATCACAAATCTCAGATTTAGTTCGTGTTTATTAAGGAAACATCAAGAGAGTTGAAGGTCTAACACACGACAAAATTCATCATTGATTTGTTTGTAACGTTGCTTCATTTAATATACGACACAAGAAAGAAAAATAAAATAACAAAACTGTTATTGTTTTTCTTCTTTCGTTCGTTCATGACCCTCAATCAAAAGGTAAAATTCAAAGATCTCAGTTTGATTTTCGTGTGGCACAATTATTCATTGATCTTGACAGATCATAACACGAAATGAACATGACATCATCGATCTGTGGAAAGTGTTGATAACCTTCATTTCTCAATATCCTAAATATAAAGAACTCAATATAACAAGAATATTATACCGTTTCTTTTATTCGGTTTAAATGAAAAACACATAAAAACATCACAACAAGAACCTACCCGAGACCCCTCAAGGATCTTGAAGCCATGTCGCGTTCTAGATTCGGATTGAGAAGAAATCGAAGACATCTAGGTTCGGGTGTGTTGTCACACCCCAAAAATGGCGCAGCGGAATGACATTTACGGGGTATGACCTCATTGTCAAGAACACAAGGTGTCACAATAGAGAAACACTAAATGCATAATATAAGACAGTTGATAGTCGCAAACTCCCCCAAACGGGATAAGTACAAAGATCCAAAATAACATAAGTCTCAAGGTTAAACATCGTCACTAAGGAATATCAAATGCAACTCCACGAGATATAACCCGGGAGGGTCTTGTCTTAAGTCTTGCTAAGCCAGTCAATACTCTACCTTCTAAGCAGCCTCAATAACACCTGAAAATGGTACTCGAAAATGTCAACATAATGTTGGTGAGCTCGTAGGTTTAAAAGTAAAACCACTGAGCTGTGATATCATAGTGTAGGACAAAAGTGAGCATGATAATCAATTATAAGCACATGTCGAAACCAAACAATGTTGAAACCAAATAATGTCGCGCCAACTGAACCTGCCACGGTTGCACACATAAACATACACTGTGGGGAGCTACCCCGATAGATCTATCAACACGTAGGCTCTCAACAGAGAGTTAACAGTTACACAAACTGAACCTATAACACGTAGGCTCTCAACAGAGAGTTAACAGTTGCGCATCAATGTACACACAGTCAAACTAATTGTAGCACATAATTGTATCAACACACATAATGTCCAAAATCATGAAAAACAGTATAATCACAGCATAAAAACAGTTAAAATATCATTTGAGTACCATTTTCCCCCAAGGAAAAACGTAATGAAAAAGGGGCTACGAGAACTCACCTCAGTCCAGCCATGAAAGATCACAACAATGTTAGAGAGTAGGACATCACAATAGCTCAAGAGTAGACTAACGCATCAGCAACTAAAATCTCACGACAACTAGGGTCTCACGGCACAACGGACTCGGCACAACCTAATACGTATACGGTTACCTCAAAATATGTCTCGCAAAATAATAAAGTCTATAAAAGACAATGTGTCGTAGTTTTCGTGGATTACTCAGTTTTCAAAACTTATCAAAAGCTTAATTTCAACGTTTCGTGTGGTGTGGTAAGAAAACATAGACTCGACATACAACTCACGCTAAAGAGAAATAGACAATGATATACTCGAGAGCTTAAACCAAGGAAGACAACTCTAGAAGTTTATGACGACAAACACCTCAAATCAAATAACTCAGTTTGAACCTTTCGACATTTACCCCGTTATCCCCAAATAATTTGTATAAAACATAAACGTTTTATAATAAAATGAGTTTAACTAATAAAACTAGTTTTTCTCAACCAAAACTGAAATTTCAATATTTAACAAGTTTATGTCTCGTTATTATTCTCATGAATATTAGTTTTGGTTTTATTGAAGATTTTGTGTCCGTTTCGTGTTTAATATATTAAGTTCATTTTTGAAGTTAATATATTATACCGTCTCGGGTTTCAAAATGTTCAATGAATCCGATATCTAATATTGTAAGTCCGATAACGATCCTTGATTTTCCAAATGTCCAAGTGTAATAATCAAAACCCGTATTCAAATTCAATTCACAATCCAAGTATTATCCGAAACGTACCAAGTATCAATGTGGAATTCATTATTTTCATGACAAAATGTGTTGACGCCACAATTTCTAACTGAACATTCCTTAAATAATTTTTAACTACGGTACCATATTAAAATTACTATGGACTTGTGAGCCTTTTAATCGAACAACATCATTGGGCTTCGGCCCATTAAACCCAACCCAAGTGTACCCATGGACTGCCATTCTCACTTTATATACAAATCAACCCATTAGTTTATACATTGGGCTAGGCCCATTTTTAAATAACCAACCGCACCCTAATGTGGGATATGCAACCAATTAAACCAAACCCCATTTGTTATCATCACTTAACACAACAAAATGCAGGACTCAAAAAAATATACATCACTCTCGTGGGTTACTCCCTGATTCACAAACAATCCATTCGACAACACTATGTGGGTTACTTTTTTTGTGTGACCAAGAACCAAGACCCACAACAATGCAAATGTAACGACAACAACAAACGACACGACCACGAGGACCATTGCCGAGACCATTATGGTCTCGGCTCAACTTACACAAACCAAACAGACCCTTAGGTCTCGACTGCCAAAACCAAACAACTTCCCTGTATATACGACTCGCCAGAAACGAAACCAAACCATACCGATATCGAACTATCAATTGTGACATTACACAACCATTCTTACAACCATTTTTCTTACCACACGAAGAAAATCAAAACACGTTTATTTCCGGTTTTTTAAATTCGTTTCATAGCCTCAATATTATATAACCCGATTTAGATATCCACGAAAAACAAAACAAATATGATCGGTTTACCAAAAATATAAAAGAAGAAAAACAAGCTTCTCGGTTTTACCATGACGAGAAGGAGAAGGGAACGAGGTGATGGAGACGATGGCGCGTGGTGGCTGAAAACTCGAACCAAACTTCGATCTATACATGTTGCGGCTTCGATCTTGGGTCACCGGAAATTTCGCCGGAAAAACTGAAAGAGATATAGATGGGTTGTAGGCGCGTGAGCCATCTAGGATTGATGGGGATGATGAGATAAACAAGATGGTGGTGGCGGTGAGAAGTGGTGACCGGAGGTGGAGCTCCGGTGGTCGGAACAGGAGACCGGAAATTTTGAGAGAAGAGAGAGATAGTGAGGTGGTGATGGAGCGGCTGTGAAAATGAAACATAACCTTAAATTTTTATAATGGTTGTATTTATAGTGTAGTGTATAGTGTAGGGTTAGGGTTTTTAGTATAGAGTAGTTTTTCAGAAATTGCAAATAGAACCTTGTGTTTTATTTATTTTCAAAGGAGGGGTCGGTGCAAGGACTAGCAGTATAATTTTATTAAACTTTCCCGAGGTTACTAGTTTTTATTCTCGAAAAATATTAAACGTCATCGAAATAATTTTTAACCGTCACCATTCACTTTAAATACGATTTTCCGTTAAATTTGATAACAAATACGTTTGTAAAATAAAATTCGACGTTTTCTTGATTATTTTTGACGAAACTCAATCGAGGTTAGAAAAATGTGTCACCACCATTCTCGGGTTCATTCAAGTTGCTTCATTATTTTTAGAATAATTTTCCACTTAAAACGACTATAAATGTGCACATGTTCGTGTTATCTCGTTAAAAATCAATATTTTACGCGTTATTAGGTTTATTTGTGCCGACTCGCGCTGTGTGGTCTAGCTCACAAGCACACACAATGGAGAACACATAAACTAAACAAGTATATCATATTGAGCTTAAGGTCACGCAAGGACCTGGAAAATTTGGCGGTTGCTACAGTCTACCCCCGTTAACAGAATTTTGTCCTCAAAATTCAATTGACTAAGAGTCTGCTTGATCGGATAGTATTCACCCTTTGATTTGGTTGCACACAGAAGGTTTGGGTGTGGGTGTCAATCCAAAAAGTACCGGGTGCTACTTCCCAATTGGTACTATCAATACTTCCTAACCTCTAGAAATCACACAAACAAAACCACATAAAAATCACACAGCAAGGCAAGCTTTCCCGTCCTTGAGTAAATCCGTCAAAAACCTTAGGCATCTTTTCGGTAGTTTAAGTTGAGCCTCAACTGAAATTTAGCTTAACCCCACAACTCATCAAACAAGAACTGTCATGAGGTTAAGCTAAACCACAAATTTAAGCCCAGTAACAACTTGATTTCAGCTTAATCTCACAACTCATCAAACAAGAACTGTCATGAGATTAGGCTAAAATCAAGTTGGACCTAACCTTAAACTATAGAACAACTTGAACCTAACTTAACTCCACAACTCATCAAACAAGAACTGTCATGGGATTAAGTTAAATATCAAGTTGTATGAAAAAGAACTCAACATTTTTG
The DNA here is from genome assembly GCA_021014915.2 of Artemisia tridentata subsp. tridentata. Taxonomy (NCBI): domain Eukaryota; kingdom Viridiplantae; phylum Streptophyta; class Magnoliopsida; order Asterales; family Asteraceae; genus Artemisia; species Artemisia tridentata. The sequence continues at coordinate 218,291,638 of CP139507.1, forward strand.
AAGTATTGGCTCAATTATTGGATCGCTTTCAAATAAACAAATCAATAAACACACATATTTGTTTCACACTTAGTCTGGGTGCCATTTCCCAAAAGATATATTGTCAATGCATCACTAATCGGTTGCACACGTCAAGCCACGTCACACAATTGAATTCACATAGTATAAACCACACCATAAGAACCCACTTCCTAGTAACACCGTGTCCATCATTCAAAACATTAAGCTATGTAACAACTTGGATCTAACTTAATTTCACAACTCATCAAACAAGAACTGTCATGAAATTAAGTTAGGAGTTGTTACAGGACTTAATGTTTTTAGTGATAAACAACAAAATAAATCCACACAATGATAACCACCTAGATATTGTCCGCACAATTTGATTAACACAAAAGGGCACATATTGCAATCAAACGCACATATTGTCCAAAATCAACAGTGCATGCCCTAAGTACATCTCCTAAAGTCGAATAATATGCTTACCCTGATCATCGGTCTAGAAATGGTAAGTCGTACTCAAATCTAACTGTGCTCCTAATGCATCCTATAGTGTCTGACAAAATCGTGATGCAAACCAATGTCACAATCCGATATAATAGATACATGCGTTCCTCTTGTGTGTCGCTCTAACTGGGTTTCTTATCTTTGAATGTTGCGGGGGCATTGGTCAAACCAAAGGACTTAACTTGAAAACTCGAATTGCCTGTATATCGTTCTTAACGCGGTTTTAGGTTTGTCAGTCTTGTGCACTCTCAACTAATGATATTTGGGTTCGGAATCTTTCTTCGAGAAGTGACACGTATCATGAAATTTGTATCTCTCCGGGAGTTAAGTTGATGCGTATCTCAATTCTTCAAGGAGGGGTCATTCCTATTAGGTCTTTACGAAGTACTCCAGGGAGTCTTAAGCACGCGAGGTATTTTTAGATTTCTGCTCGTCCTACTAAGTGCACTGAAATAGGCGATTTTATAGTAACTATCGAGTGATTATGTTTCATGAAATGCCTCGTCCATTCTTGAGCAAAATTATTTAAAAAAAAAAAAAAAAAATTAAGCTAAATAGCAACTTTAAACTTAATCTCACATCTCATCAAACAAGAACTGACATGAAATTAAGTTAAAAGTTGTTAGATAGCTTACTTTATTTTATTTTTAAAGAAAAATAAAATTTTAGTTAAAGTTTTGGGGTTGCTCAAAAATGAACGGGTGGCATTTCCGCACTCCAAGATCTTACTACCATGTGGTGAAAGTTTGAACCATCTTATCGTTTTCTGTCTTTTTGGTCACACACATTATCAATTTCATAACTAAGAGTTAGGACACTAGGTTTCGCCTTTAACAGAGGCATGAACTAAGTGGAAACAAATCTAAAATCGACGTCGGAGTTAAACAGTATAATAGTCTAATATCCGTTTAAGGAGAACATACCCATCACGAGGTCCGGGTTCTGGCATCCATCATCAGCGTTCATCACGATTACTCGCCCACGAGCTGAGTTGCCATTGTTTTCATTATGTGTGTTTGTTCCATTAGTCACTAAAGCTTGATTTGGGTTATTTTGCACTTGCCCCTGTGCCCTATTCAGCTTAGGACACGTGTTTCGGAAATGATCCGGGCTCCCGCACTCAAAACTTGTCCTTGGGTAGATGGCATTAATTGGAGTCGCCTGCATGGCTACTGCTCGACAATCCCTTGCAATGCGACCAGTCTGATTGCAGTTGAAACACATTAGGCAGGGTTTAGTCTCCAGGTGGTGGTAGTTACTTTTGGCACACTTAGGGTGAGAACCTTCATATCCCTTACAGCACGAGCTCGTTGCCACAAATCCTTTTCCCCATTTCGCCTTCTTATGTTCACCGTTTGCATCTCCTTGCCTACTTGGCTCACTCACGGTCTTCCTCTTATCAATGCTCTTGGACAATGTCCCATTCCTAACCATTTCATCTGTTAAGGTTGCAGATTTCAGTATCGCGCTCTGAAGGGTAGGGGGCTCAGTCGCTTTCACCATCCCGCGAATATCAGGGACCAAACCATAGATGTACCTCTCAATTCTCTTGGATTCAGGAGTGACCATGTGAGGTACCAGTCTAGCGAGTTCATGGAATCGATCTGTATAGGTTGCATGACCAGCACCTATCGTAGCATGGTTGTGGAACTCATGCTCTAGCTTCTGCATCTCGTTATTTGGGCAATACTCCTCCTTTAGTAATGCCTTAAAGTCATCCCAACTCATTCCCATTGCGGCTTCTATCCCTCTAGCTTAGATTTGCGTGTTCCACCAGGTCAGAGCCTTTCCGTTAACGAGCTTGCAGCGTACTTCACCCTCCGGTGAGCTGCACATTCGCTTATGTCCATTACTGCCTCCATTTTCTCAATCCATCTTATGTACACCAACGCTCCTCCATTGCCATCAAAGTTCACTAGTTTGCATACTGTAAACTCCTTGTACGAACATCCCTTGCCACTATTATTGTTGTCGCCATTGTTGTTGTGGTCACTACCAATGCCATTGTCCGCATGGTCATTACCGCTCCCATTGTTTCCTAGGTTACTGATGTGGTCGCCAACTTGGGTGACGATAGTCGGTAGCAATGCTTGTAGTTGCTCGTCGATCATGGCGGAAAGGTCAGGATTCACATCGTCATTGTCGTTGTTCTCGGTGCCGCAACCACCTGCTCTACCTCCTCGCCCACTAGTCCTTCCACCCCTCGATGGTGGAATGCCTCGGTTAACTCGAGTCGACCTTCTTGGAGGCATGATTCAAAATAGGATATTGGTAGACGTTAGATAGGAGATAGGTAGGATAGGTCGGCATACGCGTCGTACTACTACACTCAACTTCCTATCTGACAGTCCATGAATTTGATAAGTCCATGCCTCATCATGTTATCGTAAAAACGTTGGCCAGGCGTTTTTAGGATAGCATCATGCTGCATTTACTTATCATCATCACTTCGTGTCATATTATCGCACACGTAGTTCCTATAATGCAGACTATATGAGGATTCTTAGGTTATAGTCTAGGTTAAACCACCTAATTCTCTATAACCTTGGCTCTGGTACCAATCTGTCACACCCCAAAAATGGCGCAGCGGAATGACATTTACGGGGTATGACCTCATTGTCAAGAACACAAGGTGTCACAATAGAGAAACACTAAATGCATAATATAAGACAGTTGATAGTCGCAAACTCCCCCAAACGGGATAAGTACAAAGATCCAAAATAACATAAGTCTCAAGGTTAAACATCGTCACTAAGGAATATCAAATGCAACTCCACGAGATATAACCCGGGAGGGTCTTGTCTTAAGTCTTGCTAAGCCAGTCAATACTCTACCTTCTAAGCAGCCTCAATAACACCTGAAAATGGTACTCGAAAATGTCAACATAATGTTGGTGAGCTCGTAGGTTTAAAAGTAAAACCACTGAGCTGTGATATCATAGTGTAGGACAAAAGTGAGCATGATAATCAATTATAAGCACATGTCGAAACCAAACAATGTTGAAACCAAATAATGTCGCGCCAACTGAACCTGCCACGGTTGCACACATAAACATACACTGTGGGGAGCTACCCCGATAGATCTATCAACACGTAGGCTCTCAACAGAGAGTTAACAGTTACACAAACTGAACCTATAACACGTAGGCTCTCAACAGAGAGTTAACAGTTGCGCATCAATGTACACACAGTCAAACTAATTGTAGCACATAATTGTATCAACACACATAATGTCCAAAATCATGAAAAACAGTATAATCACAGCATAAAAACAGTTAAAATATCATTTGAGTACCATTTTCCCCCAAGGAAAAACGTAATGAAAAAGGGGCTACGAGAACTCACCTCAGTCCAGCCATGAAAGATCACAACAATGTTAGAGAGTAGGACATCACAATAGCTCAAGAGTAGACTAACGCATCAGCAACTAAAATCTCACGACAACTAGGGTCTCACGGCACAACGGACTCGGCACAACCTAATACGTATACGGTTACCTCAAAATATGTCTCGCAAAATAATAAAGTCTATAAAAGACAATGTGTCGTAGTTTTCGTGGATTACTCAGTTTTCAAAACTTATCAAAAGCTTAATTTCAACGTTTCGTGTGGTGTGGTAAGAAAACATAGACTCGACATACAACTCACGCTAAAGAGAAATAGACAATGATATACTCGAGAGCTTAAACCAAGGAAGACAACTCTAGAAGTTTATGACGACAAACACCTCAAATCAAATAACTCAGTTTGAACCTTTCGACATTTACCCCGTTATCCCCAAATAATTTGTATAAAACATAAACGTTTTATAATAAAATGAGTTTAACTAATAAAACTAGTTTTTCTCAACCAAAACTGAAATTTCAATATTTAACAAGTTTATGTCTCGTTATTATTCTCATGAATATTAGTTTTGGTTTTATTGAAGATTTTGTGTCCGTTTCGTGTTTAATATATTAAGTTCATTTTTGAAGTTAATATATTATACCGTCTCGGGTTTCAAAATGTTCAATGAATCCGATATCTAATATTGTAAGTCCGATAACGATCCTTGATTTTCCAAATGTCCAAGTGTAATAATCAAAACCCGTATTCAAATTCAATTCACAATCCAAGTATTATCCGAAACGTACCAAGTATCAATGTGGAATTCATTATTTTCATGACAAAATGTGTTGACGCCACAATTTCTAACTGAACATTCCTTAAATAATTTTTAACTACGGTACCATATTAAAATTACTATGGACTTGTGAGCCTTTTAATCGAACAACATCATTGGGCTTCGGCCCATTAAACCCAACCCAAGTGTACCCATGGACTGCCATTCTCACTTTATATACAAATCAACCCATTAGTTTATACATTGGGCTAGGCCCATTTTTAAATAACCAACCGCACCCTAATGTGGGATATGCAACCAATTAAACCAAACCCCATTTGTTATCATCACTTAACACAACAAAATGCAGGACTCAAAAAAATATACATCACTCTCGTGGGTTACTCCCTGATTCACAAACAATCCATTCGACAACACTATGTGGGTTACTTTTTTTGTGTGACCAAGAACCAAGACCCACAACAATGCAAATGTAACGACAACAACAAACGACACGACCACGAGGACCATTGCCGAGACCATTATGGTCTCGGCTCAACTTACACAAACCAAACAGACCCTTAGGTCTCGACTGCCAAAACCAAACAACTTCCCTGTATATACGACTCGCCAGAAACGAAACCAAACCATACCGATATCGAACTATCAATTGTGACATTACACAACCATTCTTACAACCATTTTTCTTACCACACGAAGAAAATCAAAACACGTTTATTTCCGGTTTTTTTTTAAATTCGTTTCATAGCCTCAATATTATATAACCCGATTTAGATATCCACGAAAAACAAAACAAATATGATCGGTTTACCAAAAATATAAAAGAAGAAAAACAAGCTTCTCGGTTTTACCATGACGAGAAGGAGAAGGGAACGAGGTGATGGAGACGATGGCGCGTGGTGGCTGAAAACTCGAACCAAACTTCGATCTATACATGTTGCGGCTTCGATCTTGGGTCACCGAAAATTTCGCCGGAAAAACTGAAAGAGATATAGATGGGTTGTAGGCGCGTGAGCCATCTAGGATTGATGGGGATGATGAGATAAACAAGATGGTGGTGGCGGTGAGAAGTGGTGACCGGAGGTGGAGCTCCGGTGGTCGGAACAGGAGACCGGAAATTTTGAGAGAAGAGAGAGATAGTGAGGTGGTGATGGAGCGGCTGTGAAAATGAAACATAACCTTAAATTTTTATAATGGTTGTATTTATAGTGTAGTGTATAGTGTAGGGTTAGGGTTTTTAGTATAGAGTAGTTTTTCAGAAATTGCAAATAGAACCTTGTGTTTTATTTATTTTCAAAGGAGGGGTCGGTGCAAGGACTAGCAGTATAATTTTATTAAACTTTCCCGAGGTTACTAGTTTTTATTCTCGAAAAATATTAAACGTCATCGAAATAATTTTTAACCGTCACCATTCACTTTAAATACGATTTTCCGTTAAATTTGATAACAAATACGTTTGTAAAATAAAATTCGACGTTTTCTTGATTATTTTTGACGAAACTCAATCGAGGTTAGAAAAATGTGTCACCACCATTCTCGGGTTCATTCAAGTTGCTTCATTATTTTTAGAATAATTTTCCACTTAAAACGACTATAAATGTGCACATGTTCGTGTTATCTCGTTAAAAATCAATATTTTACGCGTTATTAGGTTTATTTGTGCCGACTCGCGCTGTGTGGTCTAGCTCACAAGCACACACAATGGAGAACACATAAACTAAACAAGTATATCATATTGAGCTTAAGGTCACGCAAGGACCTGGAAAATTTGGCGGTTGCTACATGTGTGCTTGTGATTATGCTTCACGTTGTCGGATTAGATGATTATGAATGTATTTGAGATTGGATATGAGTTTGGTGAAGAGAGAGTTAGATGGGGGCGGCGCTGGAATGAATATTGGAGATTAGGGTTTGGGTTAGTATTGGTGGCTGTGTGAATTAAGGATGAAGGGAGGCGGATTTTATGATATAATGAGATTAGGGTTTGACTTTTGTGTTGAGTGGGTGGTATATACCGTGTATTTAGGGCATCTCAAAGTTAATTATGGGCTGTGTATCCTTGAGTGGTGTTGGGCTCAATTGATGGATTGGGAATATGAGATGGACTTCATCTGCACGCTTGTTGTACACAAACGCATTGAGCTCAAATTTGTTTATCTGACAATTAGCTAAACGTTTGGATTAAGCTAAGTTTGGTATAATACTTGGTCAATGGTTATTTGTAGGATCTCACGAAAATCCCTTGTAATAATCCTCATTAATTAAAGATAACCTCGAGTTACTGTTTAACAAAACCCAATTTTACGGGGAAATTTGAACTTTTCCCTTATATGTTGTTATTAACCCGTTACGTTTCACGATTATATGTTAAGTAACGACACGGACTCGAGACACAATTCGATCACGACACCACTTTTTTTTTTCACGAATGTTGACCAATGACAATACTTATATTTAACGAGTGACCATTTCTTGATTTTCCTAAATCATTACCAAATATTACATTTAGATCACCACTAATCACCATTTATTTAATTTAATCATTTCACTAATAACTTCCTAAAATACAAAGCTAAACGAGCTGCCCTTTTCTGCCAAACCCATCATCACACGTCCAGGCCCAACTTCAAAATCCAGAATCCTTTTTGTGAATTTTAAGTGTATTCGACTACTATGCACTCTCCAAAACAGCTCGAGTTTTTCCGATTGTCAAACACGACTTGTCCATGTTTTTGTATCATCTTACTCACCACCCACTAGACAATATATGTACCACTTTTTATATTTAGATATCAAGCATTGCCATGATTTTCGAGACCAATCTAATTGTCCCATTTTAACCGAATTGTACATCTAAAAATCTCAAAACTCGACCAAATCGTTCCCCGCTTTTTCCTACGATCTTCTAACAATATCCTTAACATATTATGGTACATAAAGAGAGAAAAGAACTACAGCAAGAACCTATAGCTCACTAGTATTACTTTGGAGCCAATATTAATACAAACCAAATGTACAAGTACTCCAAAAGATAAAATCCAAATACCTAACTCTAAATATCTTCATGCCATCTACCAATGTCAGTAAAACATGCATAGGTGTCCCTCAAGTCACAGTAACATCAATAATAGAGATGGAAGACTTGGATAGTCAATAAGAAACGTGTATAAATCCTTTTATAAAACTAACACCTACCACCCTTTACACTACCCACATTCCCTTCTCTTTCACCTTGCAAAATATCTCAAACATTCAGAAGCCTTTCCTGGTCTCGTTGTGAAGCAAAACCAGTAGAGAAAATAGATACGTAAAAACGTATCCTATCTCATTAAGCCTAATACCATCGTCCATATACTACCAGTCGAACACCACTATCTCCTCACCATCTCTCACACACCCTCTCTCACCCATTCCGTACTCTCATAATAACTCCCAGACATCCATAAAAACACTCCTGGAAGACCAGAAGTTACAGCTTGGTTCGTTTGAAGGCCTTTCGAAGCAAACGGGTTTATAACATGTCACGTATAAGTAAGTTCTAACGAAGTGGGTTGCTTCCCTTGTGTTTCCTTCGAGCTCTCCCACCTTTAGAAGTGCAGTAAGTACTCCCAAATCTCCCTTGACTTCATTCCATACGTTAAATATTGCCATGCATCGCCTATTAATAGTAGTCGAACGTATATTCTTGATATACATTTTTGTGTTTCACGTTCATACATAGAACACGAACCATGGCATGCCTCCCTCGAGGAAGGCCTAGGAGTCACGTTATGCACTCATCTCATTTTTATATTCACGCTACATATATCTATCGAACTCCTTTTATACCATGTTTCAAAACGTATAAACTAAAAACAAGAATTTTTCTAAGTCTTTATTAACAAAAAAAAAAAAATTGTTTCATTCGACCTCAAAAACGACCACATATACAAAAATTGGACTTAACAACCATGTTGTATTTTTACATGATCTAATAGACATCATGACTAGCTACAATTTTTATATAAACAACCTGTAAAAATAAGCTCATCTCGACACTTAAAAAGACCCATTTTAATCGCTACTCAAAACCAAGTTTATAACTTAGAAAATTTCTAAGTCTTTTTAACATGAAAACTGTCTCAACTCGCCTATAAACGACCTTGTATTTTCGTATTAGAATGAACAACGACCTAATATTTTTGCATATCTCGAACGTCGAGCTAGCAAGCTACATATTTTGTGATTTTACATTGACCACATGATCTCATTTCGACACTTAAAATCAGCCATTTTGATCGACAAAACCACCAACTCTATAGTTAAATTTCCAGAAAATAAAATTCTAAAAACCCACTGTTCCGAATTGGGCTTATTTAAAGCCCAACAAGAGTTAACGATCCATAAGCCCACCGGGCCCATGTGATACATTTTCAGACTCACAAAAATAACCCAAGTCCAGGCCCAAAACTATTTTCACGTCCTCGCCTCTAGATTTCTTAACGGGCCTTGTTCTAAATCGTTAATTGGCCCAACAATGCAAAAATAAGCTCTTTTCTGAAATAAGAAGTTGAAATAAGTTAAAATGAACTTAATAAAGCTATATAAATTTTCAGAATATTTTTCCCGTTAATTTTATGCAAAAAGGACTAAAAATGTAACGCACTTTGACTAGAAGGACTAAAACTGCCAACCTGAGAAACTTATGGACTGAAACTATGAAAACAGTTTATAAAGGACTTAAATTGACATATCGTTGAACTCCAAGCCTTATATGGACATATGGACAATTTTTGGACTATCATGGACTATGGACTTAACCAAGGACTAACGACGTAACGCAATCGCAGTTAGACTAAAAAGTATAATAATCTGAAAAGGACAAGGACCTATTTAATTACACTGGACATTCTTAGTTTATTTTCACCCCTCACTTCACATGCATTTTTCATTTTAGTTGTGCATTATTTAAAGTTTCGTTATTAGAAATATTAGCAACGTCACTTTGCATATCATTTCAACATATTTTGAGAAAGTAATATTTTGGGTCGATTGATATAAGAATCAAGATAATATTATAGATATATTACATTTTTAACTTGAGACATTTTAAGCATATCGCACTCACATCACCGATCAAATCGTTATACGATTTCTCATTTCCACATTCGTTATTATTAGTAAGTTAGACTCTTAGACTTCGCTTATATTCAGGTCTCGTATTGAAGAAATTTTCGTGACCGTTTACTTGATCTTATAATTTCGTCTTGTCAGATACGCTTCAGGTGAGTCGTGGCCCCTACTTTTAACACCTGTTTTTAATAACTCTTTTGGGGGAGATACATGCTTTAATTGTTTTAAGTTACTCATATACTTTGAAAACTCTCATGATTTACTCAAAATCATCCACTATGCTTTACATATTCAAATCACCCTTGAGAGGAATATATGTTCGTTATATGTGCAAATTGCTTGCTTAGCGTAAACACTGAACTTGAAAGATAACATTTTTAAACTACTTGATGTAACATGATACTGAGACTTATTGTATGCATTCATATAACAAATGAATGTACTGTTACTTTATTATGATATTTCTACATTTCACTAGAAATAATTGCCAAGACTAAAATTACGCATAATTCATGAACCTTGAAACCCATATTGCCTAAGTTTACTTTATTGCCATAAAGTCCCTTGATCATGAGCCATTAATCACTGCGGTGAGCGCGAATATAGTGAACAGCTTCGAAACCTGTTAGAGGCTGATGACCTATCCCACTAAATACTTGGATGGAATGCCTACATGGTTAGTCGTATTTAGTCGCGATACACTATATTTGAGAAAAATAGGAATTGACAAATCACCTATTACATGAGGGCTAAAAACACCCATCAGTAACCCTGATGGGACATCGCCGTTTTACGGTACTCTATTAACGTTTTGCGTGTCATGAGGCTTAGGGCAATATAACTTTATGAATATATGAATGTTTCATATATATATATTAGGATACAACTGTATTTAGTAACCACCACTCCACACTGATAGATTTTAGACACTAGATTAATAGTTCAGGAAAGGAAGAGGGACTCAGACATTCTTTGCGCAGAGTTCTATTACTATTAATGGGTGGCTCCACGATTTCTTATGGGCAAAGGCATCCCAGGTAATTCAGTCGTATGGTTCTTCATTATCCACATATGGACTTTTTTTCCTAGGTGCTCATTTTGTCTGGGCTTTTAGTTTCATGTTTTTATTTAGTGGACGTGGTTATTGGCAAGAACTTATTGAATCCATCGTTTGGGCTCATAATCAATTCAAAGTTGCTCCTGCTACCCAGCCGAGAGCCTTAAGCATTGTACAAGGACGTGCTGTAGGAGTAACCCATTACCTTCTGGGTGGAATTGCCACAACATGGGCGTTCTTCTTAGCAAGAATTATTGCAGTAGGATAATATGTTATGATTATGAATCATGTATTTGAATCTTAGTTGTTATCATATGTGACTTAATTGTGAATTCTACAAAGGACAACCCAAATTGCTTGGTATATCGTTACGTTTAAAAGTTGACCCAACATTTTATTTCGAGCATATAACAACTTAGCTCATCTTCATTTATAACTTGAAACTTATGATTCTGGAGAATCATACATGATTTGCTTGTGGATTTTTATTCAACACAACTTGTTATTTATTTCATGAAGAATTATTATTTACTTCGACAATCATTATACACCTTTTAAATTCATTGAAAGAAAGTTATTTTCTATCAAACTCCACGAACTCACCAACCATTGTGTTGACGTTTTAAGCATGTTTATCTCAGGTAATTAACGGAGCAGGACAAAACACGGAGTGGGCATCTTATACTCTGATAAATAAACTGGTGTAAAAATCAAATATGTCATTCTTTCCAATTCACTACACTTTTGTGGGATTTTCCAATTCAGATATTTTCCTTTTATACCAAAACTATTATTTCGAATGACATATAACTTTCAAAACGCCTATTTTGGACCGTTTTTCTGAAATTTTAACTCGATCCTCACCGTAAAACCCTAATTACTTTTCCGCTGCCACTAAACAAATTAGGGGGTGTTACATTATTTCTTTTAATTATATCAGTTCTGAGTACCGGGTTTATTAGTAATAAATTGGATTTGTGGACCAGAACGGATCATGGATTGAAGTGTTGGACTGAGCTGATTCCAATGTAGTCTTAATTTTTGGTATAGTTTTTGGCATATTGAACGGCATGTGTGGATAATGAGTATGTTAATACCCGATTGTTTATCGATGACATTGGATCCGGTTTATGGTCATGAACCTGAGGTGTGCTTGTTGGGCCCATGTTCAAATATAACTGTGATGGGCCTGGGAAATACTTCAAAGTGGTTCTTGGGTTGTATTATGACCGGATCCACACGGGCTTGAGTTGGGCTAGTACACGGGTTGGTATTATTTGGGTTATGATTGGATCCAAATTACTTAGCAAAAATGGTGAAAAGTGTCGTATGTTTGGATCTACAATATTTCATGAGGATTCGCATGTCAAGGCTAGTGTTTGGGTATATGAATGTCTACGTGATTTCAGAACTGTGGATTTGGCAGCATTGTCCTATGGGTATCTGCGATTCGAGTGAGCCTACGATGTGATATTTGCAATTTGAGTTTCAGTTGTCTAATTGCGATTTGGTTAATTGTAAATTGACAAGTTGCTTTTTGACTTATTGCTACTTGACGGATGGCGATTTGACCAGTTACGATATGACGTTGCGAGTTGACACTTGCGATTTGACTAATTGTGAATTGGTTGATTGCAATCTGACTTGTTGCAAATTGACAATCTGTGACTTGACTTGTTGCGATTTGATCAAGTAGTGATGTGACTCCTGTGACTTGAATTTCGAAGATTAATATTGCACTTCACTCTAGGCTATTCTTGTTGATTTCACGGTTTCTCTTGTAGATTTTAGAAAATCCCGCGAAAGATTCGATTTCTCGGTTTAAATCTCCAGAGTAGTAAAATCCCGTTAAATCAATTTTGGACAAGTAGGCGGGACATGGATTTTGACATAATAAAACTTATGGGGTTTGACTATTTTTTCCGGGATAAGTTTGTGCTTCGAGATCAGTAGAAATTGGGAAATTATGGTAGCTTGGTTGGTTTGCTAATTCACGGGTTGATGTACTTATTGTCACAAACATCTCGGGGTGGATGGATGCGCGATGTTTGATGACCCTTGCTCGAGCGTATTTAAGGTGATTAGACTTGGATGTTCAAGAAGTGGATATATACAATAAAGGATGGAAGGTTGGGTATATATCACTACCTATATTTAAAGGAGTTACGTTGTTGTGCTCAGTATAGGTTCTAAATCACAATTTAGTGCAAGTTTAAGTCGCGAACTTGTCCTTTATCAGGCTTCATCAAGAGATTGTTGTTTCTCAAGCTTCTAATGGGATTGTAGTAAAAGTTCTTCTCAAGAGGTGGTCAGACTTAAAGACGGGAGGTGGTTTGTTCAGAGACGTGTTTTAACCTGTTACACATATGTTTCTATAGTTAAACATATGTCATCAAGCGGTTTTGGCATTTTATGAGCTTCAGGGAATTTTTAATATGCTAAACCATTGATGAGGAGACAAACGAGGGGTTACTACAAGAGAGTCTTAATCACCATCTTCTTTACAATAGTTTTATTTGTCTCTTTCCATGTATTGTGCCTGACTAATTCACAACCATCACGAACTTTCAATTTTTGGCAAAAAGGTCATTTCATGCCCTTTTTGAGGGGGAGAATTAGCGCGAGTTTCCTAGTGGTTCCGTCTCCAGCGATGTGAATTTCAGCGGTTCCGGTTACAGCGGGTCAGATCGTATTGGTTCGGTCTCCAGCGGTTTATATACTAGCAGTTCCGGTTTCAGCAGGTCAGATCGTAGCGATTCAGGATTCAGGGGTTCAGTCTCCAGAGGTTTGAATATTAGCGGTTCCAGCTTCAGTGGTTTAGCTTTCAGCGGTTTGGGGCTTAGCGACTTGCTTAAGATTTCAGCAGTCTAATACTTACTGTTGTGCAGTTTGTTCTTGAATTTATTTCTTGGTTAAATCTCAAAGAACTGTAAAATCCTGTACACAATACGACATCTATTCCATGCACTGCATCTGATATCATCCAAGCAGCTGGGTCATACAGCTATGTTTGATAGGACTGACTATGAGTCTTGGGCACTGCTAATAATTAGCGCTTGTTTCTTCTCTCTTTGACTATTCAACCGCACAAATTGATTACGAAGTTAATTTGATATTCCTTGCTTGAAGGTGAAGTTGGATTTCACGAAAGAGTCTACCTATTTTATCTTGAAATCGGGGATGGTTGGATGCATGATTTCAATGATAACTTGCTCGTGCTTATGATGTAAGTTGAAGACTTGGGTTATCTAGTTTCCAGAAGTCGGGGTGGATGGTTGAAGACCTGGTAAACTATCACTTAAAGGAGATACATTATAGTACTCAGTGTCACACGTAGAAGACGTTGTGGATAATCGCAAGAGGTGATGAAAGTCTCATACTTTGTCAGGATAACATTAAGCACTTAAAGACTTAACACCGTTCTTCCAACAACAATGCAAGCTTAGGTAACAAATTTGAGTAATTCTACTTATTTGCAAGATTGGTATATCGGGTTTCCTTCATCAAGTGGTCACAAGTGGTTTGTGTTCGAGGTTGGTTAGTTGGACAAAGATTTTAAAAAGGTGTGATGTGATCTGTAATTCTCAAGATATTCTTAACCCAAACTGATGTTCACCAAATCCAAATCAGTCATGCCACATTCAATCTGTCACTATCTCACGGTTTCTTCTTGGTTTTGTAAAATCCCGCGAAAGAACTTATTTCTCGGTTTAAATCATAGATTTGTAAAATCCCGTGATGATGGGCTATGCGCTCTTGACCATGATCGGGTTAAAATCATTATCAAAGATCAGCTAAAACATCACAAATGGCTGGATCGGGGCAGTTAATCGACAAGATGTGACTACGGCGTTAGATCAGTATTATTTATTTGAGGCTGAAGTGAAATTTCATGGGTGCGTGTACTTAGTATCTGAAGATATCGGGGAGGTTGGATGAAGATTCTTCGAGATCCTTGTTCGAGCTTTCAACATTTACAATGACGAGGACTTGGATATCTAGTTATTTTTTCTTTCTCTCTTTTACAAAATAACTATCACTTTAAGGAGTCACGTTGTAGTGCTCAGTGTCACAGGAAGTTGTGGATATCCAAGAGGTGATGTACGTCCTATACTTGATGGTTGGTTGGTTGAAGAGTATAGAGTACTTAGGGATTCGATGTTGCACGAAGTCTCTGCACCGCTCTTTGTCTCGCATTAGTACAAGTTTAAGTCACAAGTTCGGGTTATGATACTTCAGTCTCAAGTTCATCTATTGGGTTTTTCTCCATCAGTGGTCACGTCATCATGCCGACAGAATGATAATGGGGTTGGTAACGAGTTAGTTGAGAGAAGAAGTAAAGAGAGAGATATGACGTCTGAACACCTCAGTTCAGGCCTCGTTTTTCAAGGAAAAGAAAAGTGTACGCTTGAGTGCACTTTATCTTCAAAAGAAGAGGAATCTTCTTAGTTATGGCCATTCTCGTCAACAAGTATCATGCTCTTTCCGTGCTTATTCAGTCTTCAAGTGGATCGGCGCATATTGGAGTATACTTTTATTCACATATTCAACCAAAAATTGCAGTTGACAGGCATATGGAATTTTTGAGGGGGGGAAAGGGTGAATAAACAACATGTCAGTCTTCAAGAATCGTTAAGTGGAGCTACTTACAGTTGATGGTATTCATATTCACTTGTTCAATCATCAAAAATTGCAGTTGGCAGGCATATGCAATTTTTGAGGGGGGGGGGGGAAAGGGTGAATATGACTCTACATGTTGATTGATGATTGAGAAATGGTCATACGACTCCTGAATACGTCAGTTCAGGAGTCGTGCAAACCATGTTTCTCCAACACTACTTCTTTCGTCTATCAAGGTATTGAAGAACATGGTCATGGAATGCTAATCGACATCTTCTCACGGGCTGGTTCAATCAGTATCAAAGGGCTTCTAGTCAATGCTTCATGTATATGTCATTAGGCTACATGTACACATTATGATGATGATTCCGATTAATCGTAACCATCATGGGGGAGAGAAATGTGTACACCAAGGTCGCACAAAAGGTTCACGTGATCGAGCTTAATCATGTATTCCGGTGTTGAAAAGCCGCAGAGATGATCAGTGGTTCAACTTGTCACCTTGGTATTAACGTTTCAATGTTACGTCATGGTATGATTAATCGTAACCATCAGGGGAGAGAGAATGTGTACATCAAGGACGCACAACAGGTTCACGTGATCAGGGCTTAATATCCAAATATGGATACATTCTATAGATGATCAGTGGTTCAACTTGTTACTTTGGTGTTATACTAAAGACTGAAGAAGGTCGAGTCGTCAGTCTATTCTTCATTCTCGGTTGGGTGTTATCATCTCATGTGTATACTGCGGGTTGATGGGTTACATGTAAGGTTACTGGAAGGCATTTGGTGAGATGAAGGCGGTTGGTATTCTGTTCCTCCATATTGGGCAATCTTGAAGAAGGTCGAGTCTACAGTCTTTTCTACATTCTCCGCTATGTGTTAGAAGACTAAAGACGGCGTTCATTCAGTTATCAAAAGACTTCTTCATATTATGGGTGTTCATCAGAAAGGTTGTCAGATTGGGGGAGAGCACTAATTAGGGGAGAGTGAAAAGCCTGAATTAATCCCTAAGTTAAAAGTGCTCACGTTACTCTTCAGCAAGTTAAATGATGGAAGCGGAAAAGACTCAGGATGCTGAGGAGTAATGGTTTTCGGTTCGTATCCTTGTATATATTTTTCTTCATTCATTCTTGTATATATATATCAATCCATACTGTAAATAGATTCATAGAAAACCTGCTAATTGTAAATAGAGAAACGTAAAACCAGAAAAACCATAAAAATAAAAAAATTAGAAAAGACCAAAAATAGTTTCACCTAGGCATGTCTTCTGTTTATCGATAACATTTACGGACTTAGAAATGTCATTCAATAATGGCACGGGTCTTTAAATGAAGCTCGAGCAGAAGTTAAAATGGATTGGTAAAACATGTCTAAAATGGCTTGCTATTACTTCAGATAGCAACCCGCGCGTCAAACTGGGGAAAGCACGTCGCCAAAAAGACGGCTGTTCCTCCAACTGGGTGATGTTCACCTGGGCATGGATTACTTTATATTCATGTTTCTTCGATCTGATGTACGTTTCAGTGCATCATTTCTTGAAAAAGAAGAGAAATCTTCTTTGTATGCAAATAGTTTTCATTCTATGATTCTTCTGAAAATTATTTGTGAGACACTTGGTGGATATGTGTTGTATGAAATTTGTTTATACTTGGATTATGCATAAAATTTGTCACTCAATCAACGACTACAAACCTTTAACTAGGTCATTGATTGAGGGGGAGAGTGAATTCAAATTTTATATCATCAAACGGGTTTCTTGATAAATTCATAACTCTTTGAAAAGGTTTTGTAGTTAATAGGGTATTAGTTGAAGAGGAGATTGCTAAAATTTTTATCAAATGGCCAAATGTGTTAATTGCTAGAAAGTTTAGGACATTATGTGCAACTTGCTTATAGTTTCCTAGCTTTATGTATCTAGAAGGCTCATTTGTGTTACTTTGGAATCCTCGTTTAATCCCCTAAGTACTTTAAGACTCAAAACCTAAAAGAAGTAAGAAAACCAGTTGTGTTTGATGTTCTTGAATACTCTTATGACATTTGTATGATCTGAATGAATGTGTTTCAAATGTTGTTGGACTTTTGTTAGTCGAGTGCTACTTAGTTGTTGTTGATATTGTGCATATGATCTCAGGATTCGATTAGGTATATAGTTATCATGTTAGAATCATGTTCCTAAGATCCTGAATTGAATGATGAAATATGAGTGAATTGCCATGTTCATGATTGCTGATTGCTCTTCATGCTAGATAGTAGTTTGACGTATTTCCTGGCTGTGGTTTGATTAAATGAATTTGGTATTATAATGTGGCAAGCTGCTGAAGGGTAGCTATTAAGGAATAGTGTATCTGTATGTATGTATATCTGTGTTGATATTCTTATGCAGATTCCATAGCCAAAATGAATGTGCCAGTTCCCATTCTAACCATTTGATCAGACGATCAAACTCTATTGATTGGCTCGAAATTCACCACAACAACAACGTCGGCAACAACAACAACAACAACAACAACAACAACACTTTCACCACCGCCACCACCATTCATCTATTTTGGTCTCGCCATGTGGGGATCAATGACATTTGTGAAAGATTTGTTGGTGGATGAATAATTGATGTTGACTACTAACTCAGAAAAGCGGATGATCACATCATCTGCGCAAAAAGGTCAATATCATTTGTGTCATAATAATCACTTTGTGCATAATAAGCAGTGAATCTCCCTCTTAGATTAAGGGGGAGCATAGTATGCTCCATTATCAGAATACATTAAAATTGGACACATTTTCTCCCACATTTTCTAACTTATTTAAATCAATTGGGATTACAAATCTCAAATGGTTTGAAATTTTTGATCGGGGGAGAGAATGTGATTTAAATATGAAATCTGATAAAATGTGATGTTTGGACATAAATGTAAGCTCTCCCATATGTGCTAAACTCTTTCGTATATCAATGCACATATTGAGGGGGAGCAAATGGACAAAAGGATTTGGCATCCTATGTGAGCAAGGCTCAGACTTCACCAATGAATTGACGAAACATATACTGTCATTGATCGAAAGGACATATCCTGGCCGGGTAATAATTTCAAGCTGGTCTAACCAGTGATGTAAGCGTGTCTCGAAAAGGATGTGTCTAAGTAGAGTGTACCGTTTCGAGAAACTTTCTATGGACCTGACCAGGCCGGGTAATAATTTCAAGCTGGTCTAACCAGTGATGTAAGCGTGTCTCGAATCGGTCATGTTCACTGAAAGTGGATCAATTCAAAAAGTGCGAGCTCTACCTAACGTGTGCAAATTTATAAAACAATCATTTGAGCACATGTTGAGGGGGAGCATTTGAAAAATATAAAACTCTCAAGTGTTTGCAAAAATGTGTTTCAGAATCATGAACACTTTGAGAGATTTTTCAAAAATTTGGTTTATGGCAATCGTGGAAGAATACCAAAGACCGACCATTTTAATTAATGTATGGAGTTATAAGGATGGTTAGGTTAGGCTCAAGTTCCAACGATCCCGCCAGAGCCGGAGGGATCTACCCAGGGACAATCCACTAGTTAGTGTAGAAGTCCTTAGGTATGATTAAAAAGGAGAAAAGTGAATTAGGGAAGAGTGCCGACTGAGATGGAGCTAGTACTGGAACAAACCCAACAAGGTTCTAGTAATGAAGTCTCGGTAAGCACTGAAGGGGTTGAAGAATTAAAAAGAAACGAAGTGAGAAAGGGTGAAAAGAAATAGCCCTCCTTACAACTTAGGCAGAAACCGGGTCAATACATATGCTGTCAGAATCACATAGTTGATTGCTGGTATTGAAGACAAAGTATCATGGACCCAGTGATACGCTGCACAACCCTCCCTAGCTACTCAAGGTCCATCAAAGGATCCTTGTTTCAATTGTCACGGAGTTCAATACATTCCTATGGTCTCTCTCACTCCGAGTTAGATGATATTGAAAAGGTGGCAGTCCTCTCCAGCCTCTGCTCACTAAATCAAAGCGCACAATTGAGTCTAGAGTCACGAGATGCATAAAAAGATCTCTTAGGGACACAAACTATTTCTACACTGGTTGTTCAACATTAAGGACACCAGGTGTAAACTCATGAGTCCTACGCAGATCTTAGCAATTTGCCAGAACATTTATGAGAGTATTTACAAATGTAATTCTCAATGATTGAATGGAAATTCCTGCCAGGGTCAACATCAAGCAGCCCTGAAAGTAGGTCACTTCGGTAATTCCCTGTGGATTACGCTTAGTGATCGCGGCGGTTTCAAACGGTCTACAGTCGTGGAGTGATCTCCAGCGACTCACCTAATCGTTGATGTGCTACGGTTCGATCTTAAAAAGCCCTCTGTGGGTTTTCGATTAGGAACGGTCTTGGTAAGGATTAGAGAGAGTTTTCACACTATGCTGTTAACAATCTCAAAGTCCGAACCTGTAAGTACCGGACGTTTTATTGCTAACTGTCGTATGCAGGAACATCTGGCGATTGTAGCTGATTGCTGTTGCAGCTGTTTGCGGTTGTAGCTGATTGAAGTTGCAGCTGATTGCGGTTGTAGCAGATTACAGAAAAGAGGCCAATCCTCTACACATGTTCACACTACATCATCATTATAACTCAACAAAGTCATGATCAACCTAAAAGACCTTTAACACGGCTTCTGCAAACTCTGATGCTAAAGATCATGACACCAAATAGTGTGAGCATGTCGGCTCGAAGAATATCATATCACAAGGAGACATACTACTGAATGATGGCTAGAAGATACATGCTGGATGATATTTTCAAAGAACACTTAAAATCATCCATGACAACGGAAAAGTCATCAAAAGTCCACTGTTGAATGCACAAAGTTTCATGACATTGAAGAATCAAAGACTACGAGCTATGAAGACAAGTTCTGAAGACAAAATGCTAGAATTCAAGTTATTATTTCCGGGGTGACCTCCCTTAGGGGGAGATTGTTTGAAATATAAATATTCAGATGAAGGTTCGGTCACCCAGAGCATCTATTTAGCATTCACATAGCTCGTAGGCTTATTTATATTAGTTTAGTACTATTAGTATTATTAGTATTATTAGTGTAGTTAAATATATTTGTGGAGTGGGTCGGGGCTTTCCCTACTGTCAGCTCACTCCACAGCCCACTAGGGGCACAATATTAGGTACTATATATATAACCCTTCCCACACATGGGAAGGGTGGAACTCTCATTCACATTAATCTAATTTTCCTGTTTTTGAGTTTCCCCTCTCTCTCTCTATCTTCTCTCTAAAACTAACTCCATGGGTTTCTTGATCTTTCAAGATCCAAGTCCACCCGAATAGATCCACACAATCAATATGCTTAGATTCTACATGAACTTTTCCTATACTTCTTTGTACGTTAACTCACTTACTCATATATTGCATGCATAGTTTTGAACGTACATATCGCATGTTAACCATACTTTGTTTCGTTAGAACATAATAACAAGTTTCACGCATGAACCTCACTTGCAAAGAACGATAAGAGGACACCTTGCTGCACTTTAGCACAATACACAATGCATGTTTCGATTATTCTCACTTACACGAGTACACTCATAAATTTTATGTGCATATTAATAAGTCGTGACACGTATAATGGTTAAAACCTTCATATGAGACCACAAACAAACCCTAATCGTCCATGATATACAATAGACATGTCCCAGGAAAACACATAATAAGAACCACGAGACCTTAAGGAAACTCATGTAGGGGACGTGAAAATTATCACTAAGTTCTTTAAATATAAAACGCGTCATGACACCTAGTATACTCACAAATATCTCATAATCTCGATATACAATACATACGTTTTCTTACACGACTTGATTCACGACCCAGTAACCTACATTTTTCATAATAACAACATGTCTTGAAAATCACAATACGATCCTTAAAAATCACTCGAAGCATTTCGTAGAAACTAGTTTGAAAACCATAAACTAAAGCGTATGGGTTCAAGGCCCAAAAAGCGGTTTTCATAAGCTATAAATAAGCTGATAATATGGCACATTAAAAATAAGCTTTTAACATAAGAATAAGCCCTTTTGATAATCCAAACTCTCACCAAAGCCCATGGATCAAAAGTACTTAACGGGCCACTTAGGTAGCTCGTTAAAGGCCCATTTGTATTTAAAATAAGCAAATAATCGAATAAGCAGTTGAAATAAGTTGAAAACCACTTAGATAAGCCTTAGGAAAAATCGTCATAATTTTCTTTACCTTTTTGTCATTTTTGGACTAAAAATGTAACGCGACTTAACCAAAAGGACTAAAACTGCCAAACTATGAAACATACGGACTGAAGCTGTGAAAATAGTTTGTACAGGACTTGAATTGACCATTGAATAACCTCCAAGCCTTATATGGACATATGGACAATTTTTGGACTATTTTGGACTATGGACTTGACAAGGACTAACGACGTAACGCAAACGCAGTTAGGGTAAAAGATGTAAAATCTAGAAAGAACAAGGACCAACTGTTATAACTTGACATTCTTATGTTATTTTTCATTTTTGCACCACACCTTTACTTCATATGCATATTTGCACATTTTATTTACATATTATTTAACCTTCGTTAGTTACTATAAACGTTACGAGTTAACATCCACTTTAATTCATGAATTTAGAGGATATCATAACGGGAAGATAGGCATAAAAATCATGATCATTGTGCATATATATATATATATATTATATATATATATATATATATATATATATATATATATATATATATATATATATATATCCTTACTTTTGAATGGCAAGCACGCTAAGCATAAACCATCTACACTTGACATTCAAATTATTATTCACCACTGTTATTCACCATTCATACACACACACCACTAGAAATTAGTCAGATTCTCAGATATTTATATATTTACCAGGTTTCGTATCGAAGTTGTTATCATAATCACCCCTGAGTTTCCTTCACCATCACCCGTAACGCGTAAGGTGAGTCATGGCCTCACTTTTTAAACTCTTTATACTTTTAAACTCCGTGAGGGGGATACATGCTATAAACATATCACAAGTATTTTTTGTATGCTACCTGACTTGATATATGCCTAAGTTACCTTATTGCCACAAGACCCTTTATCATGAGCCATTAATCACTGCGGTGAACGCGAATATAATGAATAGATCTATTAGAGGCTGACGACCTATCCCACTAATACTTGGACGGAATGCTTTTTGCTAGTCGTATTAGTCGCGATACATTATATTTGAGAAAAATAGGAATTGGAAAATCACCTATTACACGAGGGCAAAACCTTCATCATTAATTTGATGAACACCTCCGTTTATGCGGTACTTTGTTAACGTTTGCGTGTCATGAGACTTAGGGCAATATATGAACTGCGATATCAACTTTTAAACTGATTGTATCTCAAATACAATCCTACTTGTGAATCAACTGATATTTAAACTACAAACTCCATGATTTCACTCAACATTATGTTGACTTTTAAGCATGTATCTCAGGAAACTAGTGGAGCAAATCAAGGCATGGAGCGGGCGTACCCTATCTTAAATAAAGGTGTAAAATAAAGTTGTAATTCAGTTAAAATGATGTTTCTTTGGAGAAACTGTTAGCACTCTGATGTAACACTTTGTAACTGAATTTGTATTATGGACCTATATAAATTAAAAATGCCCTTACAGGCTGTTTTTCTATGATTTTGTTTTCGATCCTCACAGTAATACCCCAATTTGACTTCCGCTGTTACTTTAAAAATTTGGGGGTGTTACATTGTTTGTATACAATGATGCTGGTTTAATTGAGATGACACTCAATACTAGTCATGTTAGGATTTCATCCTTTGCTATGTAAACTAGTTGTGCTCACTAAGAGCATAGTTGCATTATACATTAAATAATTAGAATACTTTAAATTTTAAAAATGTTGGAAGGTTGATTATCATAAATTGGTGGTTGAGGTTGTCACACACTTTATGAAATATTATGTGGCAATATCAAATTATTTGAATGCGCACATACAAGAACTTCACTAGTTGAATTCTTGAAATAAATATTCTCAAAATTTTGATAGATCAAAGTTGGTTGATTTATGACTTGTCAACAAGTATGGTTATCATGACTTGAGGCATAATTTATCAACTAGAATTATCATGCATTGATATATTTAGTATTTGGATAAAGGATGTTAAGCATTTATTATTTGTAATGAATTTAAGTACTTGGTACGTTTGTTTTCATTAATAATAAATTGTGTCCTATATTTGCATGTTTAAATCCGTGAATAACTTATGTTATTCTAAAATAGTCCGTTGTCAATTAATGATATGGGAATATCATTGACTTAAGACAAATATGAGTTTTGGTAGAATATACTTGAAAGTATATTGATGCATTGACATACCAATTTTACATGATATTCAATGAATTGAATATAGGATTTATCCCAAACTACATGATTGTACTTTATGGAACTAGTCATCAAGTAATCATAAATAGTTATCTTCAGACTTGAGATACCAGAGAACTGTCATGAATGTAGTGCATTTATGTGAAACAATTTAAAGCTATACGTAACTGGTAGTTATAAGGATTGTTTTCAGAAGTGCTACAAAGTTCATGAGTTTTGCTTGTAGTCAATAAAGAATTTGTTCCTTCAAATTCGTTTTGAAGTTTAATACTGCTGGGCCCCTCGTAGGGTTGACAAGATGTTTGCATGCGCACGCCCAAGATGTATCTGAAATACGTTCAGAAGATTTGGTAATCTTGCTTAATCATAAACAACGAGAAACATAATAGTTAATTATGGAATGACTAAGATCCATATTCATATTAACATGGTATTAGTAACAAAGGGATAATAATTATGATGAATCATTAAAAGGTTTTTACAAGAGACCTTACTCGAGTTGTACTAGAGGCATCAGCGTGTTGCTAGACGCTAATCGATGTGATTACACTATTAAGATATGTCCAAGTGGGAGCTGTTAGTTTTATGGACATAAATTAATAGACGTATGTTAAGATCGAACTCGAGAGCACGGGATTGCACACTTTATGTATGAGAATTAAAGATTAATAATTTTATATAAAAGGTTATATTTAATTATTAATTACACAAAACGAATAACGACCGTTAGTAATTAACATAAAATTGACTAACGACCGTTAACTAATAAAAGGAAAGTATTGTATATGGAAAATATAGAGAACAAGAAAGATCTAGAAACCCCTTGTGGGTTTAAGATCCGATTGGCCAAAAGGGTGGGGAAACCCAACCAAAAACCCTAACTTGTTCCCTAAGATTTGTTATCCTATAAATACAAAACCAATGGTTCATTGTTTGTATCTCTTGAACACACAATAAACCTAAACTTGGTTTTCTTTTCCTCTTGATTTGAAGCTCGGCCGAACACCCCTATTCCATAGGGTTTTCGGATTTTGTTTTCTAAAACAAAATTGTTTTGTGTTTTCTTTAACTAGCATTAGCTTTAATATGTTAATAGTACGTGTGTATAAGAACGTGGTACAAACATACTTTTGTTTGTATCTTGGATTGAATTGTAAAACGGTAAGGGACAATTCTTATAATCCATATAAACCCTAATTAGGGTTTATTTTGATTGTTTGTTGAAAATTACAAAAAGGTACGCATACTATTTACTTTTTTGGTTAGTTAATTACGATTATATGTTCCTTACTCTTCCACATTACTTTGATGTTATTTGTGTTTAATTTATGATATGTCATGTTATTAAAAACCAACACATATGTCCCAACTAACATTCAATGTATGATCATCTTAGCACAATATACAAGCCAAACTGCCAAAGCTATATGTTGTTCGAGGTTTTATTCTTTAGACCATGTACCTTGCGAATTCAACAAATTTTGTTTTGAACCTGGTTACGTTGTTTAAGGTAGGGGTGAACACGGTTAGATTTGGTAGGTTTTTAGTAAAACGGAAGATGTCGATTTAAAGTTTCATTTGTAAGGCTAAGCACTATCGACTGTAAAAAGTCGGTCGGTCAAGCACAATCGAGTAAACCGACCGATATCAAAGTCGGTCGCTTGGGTTGTGGTGTATCGATCGAATATCGGTCGCCGGAAGTGAAAATCCAACATCGGTCTCTCAAACGACCGGATTTTAAACCAATCCAACATTCTAACTGTTGCATTATAAAAAAAAAAAAAAAAAAAAAAAAAAAAAAAAAAAAAAAAAAAAAAAAAAACTTTTTCAACCTTATAAATACCAACCTCAAACACACTTCTAAACACACAATTTCAAACACAATTCATATTCAACTTCTCATCCATAAACAACTTCTCATCATGTCAAAGAAAAACACTCCCACATCAAAAGACCGACAATCCCGACTACCCCAAAATGCCCCGAATTTGAATTTCTCGCCGGAAAACAACTTTGAACTAACCGGCATAACACCACCACAACAACGGGGTATTCGATTTCGTGCACCCTCTTTTGAATATTCATCATGACTACCACAACTCAACCAAAATCAAAACATGTTTTACCTTAATCGTCCATATGTTCCACCGTATCGTCCTAATACGGATTATCACCAAGAACCAAGTGGGTTGTCGTATCGGCCTAACATGGATTTCCTGCAATCTCTCCAACCGTATGAAGATTATTCCCCGATTCGGGATGTTAATCTTGATATGGATTTTGAGGATTTTATGGACAACCATGCGACGCAACAATATCCGACTCAAGATGCGTCGATGGGGCAAGGTTCGGGTCACGGTTCTTACCATGGTTCGTACCATGGTTCTTTCCCTGTTGAAGACGATGACGATGTCGAAGAGACATCACCCGTCAAACAAAGGATCGCTTCGCGACGTGCTACAAAGGTGAAGGACAAAGGGAAGAAGGCCGAACCGTCCCAAAAATAGGCAGCATGGACAAAGGCGGAAGAGATCGCGCTTTGTAAAGCTTGGGTTTTTGTGTCGAAAAATTCTAAGCGAGGTAACGCTATTAACAGACACCGCTTTTGGGAGGAGGTGATAGCGTATTTTCATAAAGAAACCGGTTCATTAAGAAGCTACGACTCTATCAATAGCAAATGGAAGAATCGGATTCGGAGTATGGTTGGAAATTTTGCTGCTATCATGGATAATATCAAGCATAACCATGGTAGTGGTGAGAATGATGTTGATGATAGGGAGAAAGCTTTGAGAGAATACCGTTTGATATACGGTCATGATTTCAACTTGGAGGAATGTTGGAAAATTTTGAGGCATCATGATGCTTGGAAGACGGAGGGGGATGCTATCCGAACGAATAGTCGGAAGAAAACAAAGGGCTCTACAACAACCTCGGGGTCAACACAAGGTCCCTTGAATTTTCAAGACGTCGATGATTCTGAAGATGAAGACGATACTAGAGAATCACGACCAGAAGGTCGTGACGCAGCCAGGAAGAAATCATCGTCCTCCTCTCGTGATCCACCACAATCGTTTGAAGCTTCGCTAACCAAGAATTTTGAGGCATCACGATGCTTGGAAGATTTGATCTTCTACTACTCAAAAATCGACCCAACTTTGCCCGAAAATCACCAAAATCATCTTAGGCAGCTTAAGGCAGAAATCAAAGCTCGCTACAATTTAGATGATTAGTTTACGTTTGTAATCGCTATCGTATTTTTAATTTAGTATTGTAATGTTTTTATTATTAATGAATTTTAAGTTTTTTTTTTAAATGTTTGATTAGGGAAAAAAAAATCGGTCATTGACTGTGGCAGTTTGGTCATGTCTGGTCGCCGGAGAGAGAAAGCTGACGTGGCAGCCAGTGACCCATGTCGCGTGGGTCATCAACTGTGCATAGCCTAATCGTACCATGGAGTTTAAATAAATAAATGTGACTTGTACGTGGTTATATAAAAAATATTTTGGTAAAAGAAAAACATGGGTTTAAATGAACTTTTTGAAATCACAATGGTCAGCAAAAAAAACTCAAACTCCATGCTTGTTCAACAGAAAAAACAAATGCAAACTCCATGCAACCATGTATGTTTTTCACTTTCAATCCAAATTAGTTTAATAAAGAGAAGCCATACAATTAAAGCATTATTGGAAATTTATAAAGGGATTTTCTATAATGAGCCATGGTGGCACATGTTTAAAACTAAAATTGCCATATTTAAATGTGATTTGATAAAGCCATTTATGATTAATTAAAATGTATTTAATTTAAGAAATAAACATGATTAATTAATACTTCTTAAGTCATGCCCCAATATGGCACAAGTTAGATAAAGCCATTTATAAATCATGTCTGACTGATTTGCCTTCCATTTCATATTTGCATTAGATGATTTAGATCTAAATAATCAAGTAAATATGACCTAGATATTTTGAGCATTAACATCTTATTATAATTACATAACAATTATAATAGTAAATATATAAATAATACCTTACCTTAATTGTGCTTTCTTTTTCAAAGTAAAAGGAAACCACATGAGTCGCAACTTAATTATAGCCAACATGCATGCCAACACAAAGAAATGATCTAAAGAAAAAAGAGAAGACTAAAAGGCAAAAGGAAGCACATACTTGATCGGCTAATACAGTAATACTAACCAATCATGCCACGGTTGACCTGCCCTTTGCTGTCACCACAAAAATAGCAAAATAAAAATATCAAACAAACAAAAAAAAAAGTTTTTAAAAAAGGAACCCTTAGAAACCCAAAATTACAAAGTTTAAAAAAAGACCCTTAAAAGAAAAAAAAGTTTTAAAAGTTACCAAATTACAAAAATAGCAAATAAAAATATCAAACAACAAAAAAAAAGTTTTTAAAAAGGAACCCTTAGAAAGCCAAAATTACAAAGTTTAAAAAAAAGACCCCTTAGAAAGAAAAAAAAAGTTTTTAAAAAGTTACCAAAATTACTTTAAAGTTTAAGGTAATTAAGGCTTAAGCATTGTGAGATTTCCAATTTTCCAGGGGAAATTTATAAAAAATATCCAATTTTTCAGACCTATTTCATAAAATACTCATTTTTTCCCTTAAAAAGCCAAAATACCCATAAAATCCGTGGCATATTTTCGATATTTTTTGATATTTTTTGTGAAACTTTTAAAAAATAAAAAAATAAAATCGATATTTAAAAAAAAAACGAAAATTTTAGATATTTTAAAAGCACTTATATCTTATATTTAAACTCACAGAACTTGCGATTTTTCTCCAAGTGAAACACACGGCGATTTTTCTCAATGGGTTTTATTCGCAAAGGGATTTAGAAGAAACACATGAAATTCGCAAAGGGGTTTTAATCATTAAACTTTGCGTATTAGGGATTTTTTTCGAATTGAGGTTTTCCCGCGGCACGTTTCCTCTTTATTTAGGGATAAATCATGGATAAAGATTCAACTCCGGTACGTTTTATTCATACAAAAGTTATGTTAATCAAGATTAAACTTCAAATTAGTGTTTCCTTAATCAGGGTTTCGTTTTAAAAAAAAATCAAAAAATTTTGATTTTTTTAAGAAATATCAAAAAATTTCGATATTTTTAAGAAATGTCGAATTTTTTTGATATTTTTTAAAACTCGCAAAGGGTCCAATGTTTTGCGGATTTCATGAGTATTTTTGCTTTTTGGGAAAAAATTGGGTATTTTTTTGAATTTCCCGATTTCCAGCTAGAACTCCAATGAAAATGATTTAACTATGACTCAGATAGTGGGATTTGGTATCTATTTCCATCATGTTAACTTGTTAAGGGTGTAACCGAAGCTTTCTATATCTTAGTTTGAACTTGTGTATCTTTCCAAGAACTAAAAGATGGTTTTTGATGAAAAGTATCCATTATGTGTGACATATAATCTTTTTGCACCTTCTTTGCAATGTTTCGATCTCAGTTTTCATTGATCTTTCATTTTTGCCATCTAGATTAACATCCCACGTGTCGTCAAGTTGGTTCAATCATCAAAAGGCCATGTTTTCTACTAATAGTATATGAAAGTTTATGATAAAAAAAAATAACTTGAGTAACTTTGTATGGAAGTTTGGATGGAACTTGCAAAAATAATAGTCATAGCTAGTTGAGTGAGATTGTAGGTATTTCACTAATCACTTACTAAATGGCGCAGGTAACACAAACATGTGTCTTTTCTTGTCGTCAATACAAACTAGATCTTTTCACCATATCTAAGAATCACATGTCGTTAAAAGATCTAGGAAGGAAACAAGTCAGGTTAAAAAGTGAATGTGTGCAATCTTAGTGCAAAAAGGTTAGACACACGAAACACCAAACACGTAAAGTCAAATGGAAGTAGAGTGCATGTTAAGGTTGTTTTTTTGGTGAAAAGGTGAATCATATATTAACATCAAACCAATATATACATCACATATGATCTAACTGTGCCATGACAATTCAAAGGCTACCAGAAAGAACAAAGTGCATGAGATACAAAGCAGATGGACTATACTACTTCAAACAGCAAGTATAAAAGAACATACATCCATCAAACTAACTCATATGTATGTTAAGGTTCATAAGAGAGTGAAATAAAAAAAACTAGAAGATCTATACTATAGCATCGTGATTGAGTGAGTAACTTAGCAAGGTAAGGAATGATTATGCACAGGGACAAATCTTAAAACTCCTAAAACAGCCCAAAGACAATATTCTCAGTTGACATTATTTTAACATGTTTGATAAGTCGCCATAATCAAGTCCGAATGCTCATCAAACTCATTCATTTGGTTTGATTAAAGTGTCAATGGATAAAATCCTAGAATATATGAAATGTTCATAGGATGATTTTTGTTGTTCACTCTTTTGAAGATGTTACTCATTCATTTGGTTTGACAAACTGCGATTAGCACATGAGCATATTACCATTTTAATAGATTGTCTACAATATAGGTTGACTTTATATTCGTATCAAAATAGTTTAAACTTGATCTTAGTATGGATAATTAATTTTACTACTAATTTTTGCTCTCATATCTATAGAATGTGTGATTAAATTTTTTTTTCAGCCACTGCTGTCATGTTGTATGTATCAAAATTGTCCAAGTTAAAATTAGTATTATATAATTTTTAAATATATTATCTTCATTTTAAATAAATTCATGGAACTATCCGGTCCATCGGACGTACATTAGATCTAGTACTACTAATAGTATATTAATTATTATGTTCCCAACCCAAAGCGTGGGCAAAAAAATTCCTCGTTGAACTGAACCATTATTGACCATGAATGGTTATTTTTTCATATGAATCAAACTCAGAAGACTATGAAATAGTTGATGAACAATTATTTTTACAACTCCCTCTATATCAAGTTCCAATACTAGATATCGTCAACCATCCTACAACATAACCAACCCATGGCCTATTTGAGTAATTCATACCAGGTTGTCAAGTTTCATTGTACATTATTATTAAGCCTTAGTTGACCTTATTCTCAATTGGGCAATGCACATAATCTAATGACGGCGATTACCGCAACTCAATAGTTATTAAGTCGTCCTTCATATGACCTCATTTGTTGATTAATCATTTCAGTTCATTTACGGCGGAAATGGTCAGCATGTTAAAGCCCATGAGATATGCAAGAGCCAAAGTAGACTTTGGTAGTTTACCTTACATTTTTAATCATGATTACCGAGTCTTAGTCGACATCAATCCTTATCGATTAGATATAATGTATATCCATTTAAAATTGATTAAGTACATCAATAATCAAAGCACAAAACCAATAGAACTTAAATACTTCAAGGACTGCATTTGTTATTCACTTAAATAATACGGAGTATATCAAGTTCATACTTATGTTAAATGACCCTTTCAATCAACCTCAAGATCCTCATGGCTCATTAAACATATAGTGGGCCATTAATGTCTTTCTGAGTCATTAAAAAAGAGTAAATTGCAAAAATCGTCCTTGTGGTTTGGCCAAATTGCACGTTTCCTCCTTGTGGTTCATTAAGTGCAAATATCGTCCTTATTTTGCACTGTTACATGCACTTTTGGTCCTCCATCATTGCAAAAATCGTCCTTGTGGTTTGCCAAATTTCACTGTTGAAGGACCAAAAGTGCACGTAACAGTGCAAAATAAGGACGATCTTTGCACTTAATGAACCACAAGGATGAAACGTGCAATTTGGCCAAACCACAAGGACGATTTTTGCAATTTACTCTTAAAAAAACATAATTTAGATCATGATCACAACTTCTTTGTGTTGGGTACTTTAATCTTTACATTTTTTGGTGAAACATTGTGTTAATTTTTGTTTTAAAGTGATATAAAGTTTGACTCTTGGGTGATGATTTAAATAAAAGTATAGTCATTCTATAGTAAGTTGGTAATTAATGTTGTTAATATTAGGTGGACATTTTTTTTTCTAATAATATAGTTTTAGTGAAAGCTATTGGTTGTTTATAAGTAGTAGTTTGGTATAAAACAAATATCTTGTGTGAAAAAAGAAGCAACAATATACTTATATTTATAATAATGTCATCATTCATCTTTTGATAAGTTTTTCATAGTATTAGTTAAAGAAGTTTCACCAATAAAGTTAGATTTAATGTGGGTCATTCTTGTTGTTCTACCAACTTTAAGAATACATTGAAATTAAAATATTTTCAGTTTGTGGGATTGTGTTTAGTTTTTTTTAAAGAATAGTGATGGGATATTTGAGTTTTGTTGGGAATTCATTTGGATGCTCAGCTTCTGGAGAGAGGCTTGTTTCAGCTGCTAGAGATGGTGATTTTCAAGAAGCTAAAGCTTTGTTGGAATATAATCCTAGGCTTGTTAAGTATTCAACTTTTGGGAGTCGAAATTCGCCACTTCATCACTCTGCTGCTCAAGGTCACCATGAGGTATATTAAAATGTAAAATTTGGTTGATTGAACACACATGAGAATTGTTTGGGATTGCTTATATTGCTTATGTGCTTATTTAGTTTTGAGTGTTGGAATTCTATCATGCTAATTTGATTATTGCTAGAATGCTAGTAATATAAGCTGTTATGACAAAGCTATTTAAAGTTGCCTCTTGAAACTGCATAGCAAATAAACAGTATTAAAAAGCAAATCCAGGTGCCACTTGGGCTATGGCTATTGGTGGTATATCATCAATCTTGATTGAAAATAATAAACTTGTATGTGCTTTTACATCGTATGGAGGTATGTTTTGAATATTGTGTTGTCTGGTTTTCTTTTAGATCGTTTCTCTTTTGATCGAGTCAGGGGTTGACATTAATATCAGGAATTATCGCGGGCAGGTTAGGACTTGTAACTTTCATAATCGATCATCTTACAACTGTATTATGATGCCATATTGAATTATGTCATCCGTTTTCCTGAACAGACTGCTTTGATGCAAGCTTGTCAATATGGTCATTGGGAGGTTGTGTTGACCCTCGTTCTTTCTAAAGCCAATGTATGACTATCTTTGCTGTGGTATCTCTACTGCATTACATTTATAGTCATGCTAATAGCATGCTCTGTGTGTGTGTGTGTATATTTGCCTGCTTTGATTACTTTAAGATAACGATATACTCTCAAATTTTAGATACATAAAATGGATTATATAAACGGAGGTACTGCATTTCACTTGGCTGCTGTCAATGGACACTCACGTTGCATCCGGATCCTTCTTGCTGATTATATCCCTAGTATTTCTAGATTTTATAAACTTATAAAGAAAAGATCACGAATCGAAGAGTTTGTCTCTGAATCCAGTGACGGGTATACCTCTAGAATTTTTTAATAATCTTATTTCTGATTTGCTCGGGAGTTCTTTTGTATAAGGGGTCTGACAAAAACTGATTATTTATAGTTACTCCCTCTATGAAATAATAAATAAACCTGCTGACGGCGGCGTGACTGCGCTTCATATGGCTGCTCTAAACGGGCATGTTGATAGTTTGCATTTACTCCTTGACTTGGGGGCGTCTATCAATGAGACTACTGTGGATGATGGCACTACGATTGACTTAATAGGTAACGCCTTGCCCTTTTTTACATCTACTGAAATAAGAGCTCTCCATTTCGATCAATTTACCTAAGAATAGTTGCTTGGGTTGTGTTTTGCTCAACTGGAAAAAATCAAATTACTTGGTTTAGTGTGATAGAGGTACGAGTCCACTGAGCTGAAAGTTATCCAGTCTATTTTTAGTGCATACAACTTCCTAAACTGGTTTTATTAAAAATTATCTTCGAAATATATATATATATTTTTTCTGTAATCATAACTTGACTCGACCCGCTCTAATAATTCTGTTTAACTCGAACCTGTTTTGACCCGTAACCCGACCCATCTCGCCACCTCGAGCTAAAATTCAGAAGATATACAGCTAAAGTTCAACTAAAGAGTGGAGCGTGAACTTTCTAATTTCAGGTGCTGGAAGCACACCTCTCCATTATGCGGCGTATGGTGGAAATCCACATTGTTGTCAAGTATGTTTATTCTGTTTTGAAATATAAAAGTAAATTCAGTTTTATGTTAAAACGATTTTTGGGTGATGTATTGCTGGTCTGTTTGCATGTGCTTCAGATTCTGATAGCCAGGGGTGCCAGCCTAACAGCTGAAAATGCAAAAGGGTATGTGTTTTCATCTACCACATCCCATATTTTATTGATGAGTTTATGTTCATCAATATGTTGCTACTTATAATCTTCTCCGTTTTGTTAACTTTATTTTTATTTGATTCTCAGTTGACTTTTGTTTTTGAAGAGCTTCTTAGCATCGTTGTATTGACTATTTGATAATGACACATATATCCCCACTAAAACTTCATTAATTGCATATCTCCCCAACCAATTTTTAAAATAACAAATTATACCCCACTAAAATTATTATGCATATTCCCAACATTTTTAAAATAACAAATATACCCGGTTCAATCCATGAAACTCACAAAATTACCCATTTTTGTCTTTTTTCCGTATAAACAATTTGAATATGTCCATTTTACCTTTTTTCTTCTAGATAACAAATTTACCCATTTTCTTCAAATATTCGAGAAAAAGCTGATATAAACATATTATTTTTGTATATAATCTTGATCTTAATTCAAGAATTCATAATCTAACGTAGAAGCCTAGAAAGTAAACCTCAGAAAATATACTACGGAGTATTATTTTTTCATAGATCGCATTTCGTCGTTCATTTCTTTAATATTAGAAAAAAATACCTCATGTTTGTTAATGAGTATTTGTGCCCATGTATATAATCAGTCATAGTCTATCTCCCTTTTACAGCCATGTGTGTTTAAGCCCATTTCTTAAATTTCAAGCACTTGATATATTAATAAACATGAATAAGAGAAAAAGACTAACGCATTGTTAGTTTATCAATAAAACTGGAGCAATTCCAAAATTAATTAATAAAAACAGCAAAAAGCATTCACTGGTACAATCAATTTTATATCAATTTTTAACCTTTGATCATAAAAATGAACGGTGGCAGATTAAGAAAAAGGATGAGTGCTTAAAGAAGGGTGTATTGCGTCCTAATTTAACAAAAACGAATGGTATAACCGTCTAAAAAGAGTAAGTAAATAAAGATGGGTATATTTGTTATTTAAAATTTTGGTCGGGTATATATGCAATTTATGATGTTTTAATAGGGATATACGTAATTCTCCCTTTAAGTTTTTATCAACAGATTTCTATCCCTAGAAACTAGAAAGCATGTAAATATCAGCGTTGGTGAAAACTAGGGATGACAACGGGGCGGGGCGGCCATCTCCATCCTCAAACCCGCCCCGATCCCTATCGGGGATCTAATCGGGGTCGCCCCGTTAGGGCGTAATGGTCCCCCAAACCCGTCCCGTATTAATCGGGGATCTTATCGGGATGTCCTATTTCGGTGCAATTCTCGAAAAAAGCCACACCATTTCACATTTATTGTTATTTTTAGACCGTTAGCAATAACGAACCTATTAATAATCAATTACAAACAATCCTTATTAAGTTTTCAATGATGGTATTATACATAAATAATGATAAATTATACCGTCAAAAATTAAAACTTAAAAATATGATACTAAACCAGTTTGTATAATCACAATTTTGCATTCTTACATATATAAAAAAACTAACAATATTATAGTAATATTTTTTTATTACGTAAATACTAACAAAATACTATATAAGTATAGATATATTTGTATATGTGTATATTTTAATCGGGTGGGGCGGGGCGGGGTGATGATTCCCCGCTCCCCGCCCCAAACCCGATTAAAATCCGCGTTTAATCCCAAACCCCCCCGTAACCCGATTAACATGTCCCGCCCCGCCCCAATTAGTTCGTGT
The DNA here is from genome assembly GCA_021014915.2 of Artemisia tridentata subsp. tridentata. NCBI lineage: Eukaryota > Viridiplantae > Streptophyta > Magnoliopsida > Asterales > Asteraceae > Artemisia > Artemisia tridentata. The sequence continues at coordinate 218,327,374 of CP139507.1, forward strand.
TTCCCTATCGGGTTCCTTTTTTTTGCCATCCCTAGTGAAAACTCTATCTTATGTGCGTGTAGATTGTTAGAGGAACTTGTTTAGATCTTTTTTTTTTTTTTTTTTTAAGTGCAACGTGTAGCTCAACCAGTACTTAAGTTTTGATACTATTAACAAATGGATTTATTACAATGAGATAGTTACTTGAACTTATCCTTTGGAGAGTTTGGACTAGTGATTCATGAACTAACGTGTACTTTTTTCTTATGCATGCTAAAAGTTGGAGTCCCTTAGAGGTTGCTCGATCATGGCATAGACATTGGCTTGAGGAAATTCTTAGTGCAAGGCCACAAGAGCGAACAACTACACTCCCTTCTCCATACTTGTGTCTCCCCCTTATGAGTGTAGTCAAAATTGCACGGTAAGCATTAACTTAAAGCTTCTTTATTAGGAAAAATCTTTAGGTTCAGATCATTTATATTCTGTTACAAATCTAACACCAATATGAATCTTAGGCCCCATGAATGTATAAGAACCGTGAACTTTTACTTGCAAGGAGTTGAACCACATTAAAATTTGTCTATTTGAATTTGATAGTCAGCCTTTACGGTTATTTCACTTTTGCATGGACATGGAATATCAATGGAGTTTTCTTACGAAATCTGTAGCAATGTGCGAAAGGGTTCCTGGATTTATCCAATCCTTGAGCTTTCTTTTAAGGATACTAGACTATTTTGAATTTTGCATGTTCCACTACAAAAGTCACCATCATAGTCTTAGTATACTGATGGAGTTTTCTTACAAAAACACCAAAATGCAGAAAATGTCTTGTATTGATCTATTTTTAATTTTTTTTAAAGATCTTAGACCATTTGAGATATCATTTGACTTTAAAACCAATGTTTTAAAGGACGGAGTTTACCCTTAGTGTTACCAGTTCGTTCGAGTGATTTTTGATCGTTACGTCTTCAACTCGAACCTCGCTATGACCGGTCATGAAAATCAACATTTAAAATCACTAAACATATATGGAGTAGTTATTTATTTTTACGCGGATACAGAATATCGATAAACTTTTCTTACAAATCCAAACCAATATGCAACATGTAATCAATTAAAATTATTGAACAAATTATAATGAATTTAAAGACAAGCTGAAATTTGTCAATTTTAATTAACTAAAATTCCTGAACTTTTTTGAAAATTTTCCGATTGACTTCAAAAGTCAACCTCTACAGTTTTTGTACAATTTTGCCTGGGCAGACAACATGGATATATTTCATCCAACTTCTACACATATATGCCAAAAGGGTTTATAATTCTATCAAAATCTTGAACTTACTTTAAAGAATCTTTTACAATCCTGAGCATTTCCACTTTTGACTATAATAGTTAACATGACATTTCTTTTGTTTCTGAATATGCAGAGAATGTGGATGGACCAGTGATTTAGTTTCAAATTGTACTGATCCATGTGCTGTTTGTTTGGAGAACAAGTGCACAGTAGCAGCATCACGTACACCTTCTAATATCCTAATATTACCATCTATAACTTCAAATTATCCAACAAATATCAAATAAACTTATCATATTATTTTACAGGTTGCTTACACGAATTATGTACTCGATGTGCATTATATCTATGTTCCACTAGCAACACCACAACTAAACCAAACGGGCCACCGGGCTCAATCCCCTGCCCACTCTGCCGTCATGGGATCGTCTCATTTAAGAAGCTTAGCACTACAAAACCACTTGTGAAAACATTAAAACCAAGAACATCCCTTTCATGCTGCCCGTGTTCTTCAATGCCCAAAAACGAAATTAAAACTAAACGAGAAACAACTCCCTTATGCTCCCCGAAACCTGCTTCATGCTCTTTTAGCTCCCAAAAGTTTCCGTCTTTGAAACTGGAGACTAATTTATGTACAAAAGGTACGGACACAATTTCGTCATTGGTTAAGCGATCTCAGTTTGCTAAGTACTCAAGATCGAGTTTTAGGAAGTCAATTTCGCAAACGAAAAGCAGAAGATCATGGTTATGCTCTTTGAATCAATCAACAGATTCCTGGTGATTACTGGATGGAACACTTAGATGAATATACATTTTCTGTCACCAAATATAAAGGAAAAGAAAAAATATATATATATATATTTCCATTTTTTTAAAGATTTTTTTTTTTTTTTTTTTTTAAAAGTTGTTCTTCATTTTTGTTTCAGCTTTCACATTTTCTGTAGGGATTTATGTTATTGTTGTACATAGACCAAATTTGCGACAAAAGAGTTTTGCAATGCATTGTTTTGTAAATATTAAAGCATTAAACAGAAAAAAGATTTGTTTGGACTGTATATAAATCCATCAAAGCAATCCTTGGCAAAATGTGATTGTGAAGGAGATTGGTTAACAAGTAAAATATGATCGAGTTGGAACATATTGAGATGGAACGGACACGTCAAAATGGATCAAGCCGGGCTTGAATTGCACATATTCTTGTCATTTATTCCGAATCACTATATAATAACTATAACTTAGGTTGTTCAGATCGAGTAAATTACATGGTTGGTCCCTGTGGTTTGTCCAAAATAACAACTTTAGTCCCTCGAAGTTTAAAGTTGCATGGTTGGTCCCTAAGTAGGTAAACAAATAACACCACAGATCCCTTGGTTAAACTGGTGTTAACTAGGTTAGTTAAAATTTACAGGTTAGCCCCCTTTGGTTAAATAGCGCTACATCGTTAATCCTTTTACTTAACGGCCGTTTGCAAGGCTTACACAAATGGTCCTTGGTTAAATAGCGCTGCATCGTTAATCCTTTTACTTAAACTGGCGCCGTTTGCAGGCTTAACAAATGTCCTTGAGTCCGTTTTTTCTTTCGTTTTCATACGTTTTCGTCCGTTTTTTTACGTTTTTTCCGTTTTTGTCCGTTTTTTTTTACGTTTTTGTCCGTTTTAACTTACGTTTTTGTCCGTTTTTCTAACATTTTTTCCGTTTTTCATACGTTTTTGTCCGTTTTTCTTACATTTTTTTTCCGTTTTTGTCCGTTTTTCTTACGTTTTTGCCCGTTTTTTTACGTTTTTGTCCGTTTAACTTACGTTTTTGTCCGTTTTTCTTACGTTTTTTCCGTTTTCATACGTTTTTGTCCGTTTTTATTACGTTTTGTCCGTTTTCTTACGTTTTTGTCCGTTTTTCTTATGTTTTTTCCGTTTTTTGTCCGTTTTTCTTAAGTTTTTGCCCGTTTTTCTTACGTTTTGTCCGTTTTTCTTACGTTTTTGCCCGTTTTTTCCGTTTTTGTCCGTTTTTCTTACGTTTTTGAACGTTTTTTCCGTTTTTGTCCGTTTTTCTTACTTTTTTGCCCGTTTTTTACGTTTTTGTCCGTTTTTCTTACGTTTTGTCCGTTTTCTTACGTTTTTGTCCGTTTTTCTTATGTTTTTTACGTTTTTGTCCGTTTTTCTTACGTTTTGTCCGTTTTTCTTACGTTTTTTACGTTTTTGTCCGTTTTTTCTTTACGTTTTTGTCCGTTTTTCTTACGTTTTTTTCGTTTTCTTACGTTTTTCTAACGTTTTTGTCCGTTTTTCTTATGTTTTTTACGTTTTTGTCCGTTTTTCTTACGTTTTGTCCGTTTTTCTTACGTTTTTGTCCGTTTTTCTTATGTTTTTTACGTTTTTTGTCCATTTTTCTTACGTTTTGTCCGTTTTCTTACGTTTTTGTCCGTTTTTCTTACGTTTTTTTCTGTATTTGTCCGTTTTTTCTTACGTTTTTGTCCGTTTTTTCTTATGTTTTTTTACGTTTTTGTCCGTTTTTCTTATGTTTTGAATTTTTTTCTTTAAATTCGGACAAAATTTTTTTTTTAATTTTTAATTTTTTTTTCTTTAAATTCGGACAAAATTTTTTTTTTAATTTTTTATTTTTTTTTTCTTTAAATTCGGACAAATTTTTTTTTTTTAATTTTTTATTTTTTTTTCTTTAAATTCGGACAAAATTTTTTTTTAATTTTTTATTTTTTTTTCTTTAAATTCGGACAAAAAAAATTTTTGAATTTTTTTTTATTTTTTTTTAAATATTCGGACAAAAAAAATTTTGAATTTTTTTATTTTTTAAAAAAATTCGGACAATTTTTTTTTATTATTTTAAAAAAAAGGGACAAATCGTAAGAAAAACGGACATATCGTAAGAAAAACGGACAAAACGTAAGAAAAACGGACAAAAAACGTAAAGAACATAAGAAAAACAGACAAAAAACGTAAGAAAACGGACAAAACGTAAGAAAAACGGACAAAAACGTAAAAAACGGGCAAAAAAACGTAAGAAAAACGGACAAAAACGGAAAAAAAACGTAAAAAAAACGGAAAAAAAACGTATAAAACAGAAAAAAAAACGTAAGAAAAACGTATGAAAACGTAAGTTAAACGGACAAAAACGTAAGAAAAACGGACAAAAATGTAAGAAAAACGTATGAAAATGGAAAAAAACGTAAGAAAAACGGACAAAAACGTAAAAAAACATAAGAAAAACGGACAAAAACGTAAGAAAAACGGACAAAACGTAAGAAAAAGGGACAAAAACGTAAAAAACATAAGAAAAACGGACAAAAACGTAAAAAACGGGCAAAAAACGTAAGAAAAACGGACAAAACGTAAGAAAAACGGACAAAAACGGAAAAAAACGTAAGAAAAACGGACGAAAACGTAAAAAACATAAGAAAAACGGACAAAAACGTAAGAAAAACGGACAAAAACGTAAGAAAAACGGACAAAAACGTAAAAAAACATAAGAAAAACGGACAAAAACGTAAGAAAACGGACAAAACGTAAGAAAAATGGACAAAAACGTAAAAAACGGGCAAAAACGTAAGAAAAACGGACAAAAACGGAAAAAAACGTAAGAAAAACGGACAAAAAAGTATGAAAACGGAAAAAAACGTAAGAAAAAACGGACAAAAACGTAAGTTAAACGGACAAAAACGTAAAAAACGGGCAAAAACGTAAGAAAAACGGACAAAAACGGAAAAAAACGTAAGAAAAACGGACAAAAACGTATGAAAACGGAAAAAATGTTAGAAAAAACGGACAAAAACGTAAGTTAAACGGACAAAAACGTAAGAAAAACGGACAAAAACGGAAAAAAACGTAAGAAAAACGGACGAAAACGTATGAAAACGGAAGAAAAACGGACTCAAGGACCATTTGTGTAAGCCTTGCAAACGGCCGTTAAGTAAAAGGATTAACGATGCAGCGCTATTTAACCAAGGACCATTTGTGTAAGCCTTGCAAACGGCCGTTAAGTAAAAGGATTAACGATGCAGCGCTATTTAACCAAAGGGGGCTAACCTGTAAATTTTAACTAACCTAGTTAACACCAGTTTAACCAAGGGACCTGTGGTGTTATTTGTTTACCTACTTAGGGACCAACCATGCAACTTTAAACTTCGAGGGACTAAAGTTGTTATTTTGGACAAACCACAGGGACCAACCATGTAATTTACTATATACTAACTATAACTTAGGTTGTTCAGATCGAGATCTTCTATTAGATAGTTTTGGTATTCGCGCGATCATAATCACAAGTGTGGATCAGGATTACAAGATCATGCTAAGATGTCCTAGTATCTTTCATGTGTTGCAACTCATACAATATGATTTTTTTATTCTAAACCCAATTACTCACACCAAAAAACAAACTCCCATACAATACGAGTCAAAACACCCCTTTTTGAACTAAAAAAACCCTACCTCGCAAATTCTCACAAATGCACGTTATAACTAGCGCTAAGGGGATGGTGCGGTGGCGCCCATATGTCTCGCGCCAAAGCCCCACAAATCCTCACAAATGCACATTATAACGAGCACCAAGGGATGGTGTGGTGGCGCCCATATGGCATGCGCCAAAGCCTCAATGGCACAGGGGTCCAAGCTATGGTACAGTGTGCTCTTAACAAACGACTATGATAAATACGTCTATCAGCTTTTAGTTTTATCACATGCCACATCTTAGACATTCAACCATTCCGGTTCATTCCGTTTGTTACCATGTTTTTGGATTAGTATGATTGAACATTTACACTAAAATAAACTAGGGAAAATGACAGAAACAGTCTTTTTCAAAACCATTTTTCGCCAAATACCTATTTTCCAGACGCCAAAATACTACTTTTTTCGCAAACTTCGCAAAAGCCTTACGAAATTTTAAATTTACATAAATCTCACAAGGTTTTGTTACATAATTAGTCCCTTGCAAGATTTTGTTATAAACATACGTGTTTTTTAGCATCTTTTTCCACTGGCTGTCTTGTTGAACAAAAGTGATATGTGGTACGGCCGGCTAGATTGTCAACCAAAATAAGGTAATATTATTGATCAAGGTACAACATTCACTACTAGGTTATGATTCTTTATTTCAAGATACTCTAGAGAGAAAACAATAGGCAAAGCAAACATGACATTAAATAATACAATAATTGCTAAGTAAATTTATACATTGAACAAAAAGGTTACAATTAACAAAGTGCACATTATCTATATTAACTTTTTACATTTTTGAAGATAACTGAAAGTCAACACAAGCTCAAGAGGGATAGTCAAGATACAGGACACGGACAATTTGAGCAGCAAAGATCTAACTACTCAAAGTGCGAAGGGGCTGAAAAGTGTGAAAAACTCGCAAAAACTTTAAGAAAAGTCTTGCAAGGTCAAGAAAAAAAAAAAAACAAAAAAAAAACAAAAAAGATGAAAATAATAGCTCAGTTAGGATAGCGCCACATGACATTCTACGTTAAGATATGTTTGATAGTCCACTTTGAAAGGATTGTCGGGTGGTGGTTATTGTTGGTGGCCGGTAAACATGCATGTTTGTTGGTTGATTGCTGTTGATGATCACTAGAGGATGATATAACATGTTTTTTATGGTAGTGGTTGGTGGTGGTGTGATTGTTAAGTGATAGAAATAAGCAAATTGAGATGCCATTTGAAGAGACTGGTCTAGGGTGGCTTGCATTTATAGACCATGAATGTGAGTATCTTGCATTTAAAATCTCTGGTTAGTTTCAAGATTCCCATGTAGAATAATTAGTTTTTGTCCATGTAGTTCTGTTTTAACACCTTACATCCTCCGGAGTTCCTTCTTGTTGTTGACTTGTATAAAATTACATTTGTTTTCTTTCTAACATATGTTTTTCTTTGATAAACAGTTATTTACAAACCACAAGTGATATTATAGGAAGACTTTAAACATAAGAATAACCATCTTCATGGCTCAAACTATAAGGTTAATTGGCGGACATCATGCAATGTTTAAAAGAAAAGTTTTAAAATAGTCACAAAAATAATGATTAAATCGTGCACATCAAACGAGTTCTCAGATAACCTAAATGAAAGTCTTTCTCCGTTTTTTTTAACATAAAACTATAATCGATTCAAGTCATTATTTAACATATGTTTTATGTGCATCTAAATTTGTTTTCTTCTAATCTTTAATTTCAATTTACTTGCTTGTCTCAGTTAATTTGCTAAATACATATGAGTAATGTGAACCAAGTAATTTTGATCCATGACTTTGTATTGGAGCAAGTCATTATGGTTTCACTTTTGACCAATTTGACTTGTTCCGAAAACATCTTAACAGAAGATAATTGCGACATGACACAAAAAAAACGGAAAAAAAAAAAAAAAAAAAAAAAAAAAAAAAAACCCGGACATATCTGTTAAAAATTCAAATATTAAGCTAACACTGTGAAATTCAGAGGGTGATGTTACTCATATAAATATTTCGCACTTTGAAATTTCCAAATGTTACAATTTATTTGAAAGGTTGAAGCTCAAGCAAACAGTCATCGCCAGTTGTCAACACATTCGACTGTTAAGTATTGTTTGTCTTGGAAGAGTTTGTGGTTATAACTACAGGAAAATTCCAACTTTTCAAATATTTTTCTTTCTAAGCGTAAATGTCTGTGTGATAAATTTTAGTGAGTAGCCACGATAAAAAAATAACAGGATAAAAAAAAACTACCAGTAGAAAGGAGTGGATAAGTAATAATGACAGAATGATGCATCACTAATAGACGATAATCATCTTAAGATATCCTTGCTCTAACTGTAACCACATTGCTTCTTCACGGTTATTCATAATATTTTTAAGAGCAAATTCTTTAAATACTTCAAAAAGTAAAAAGTGATATCATATCTATAAAAAAAAACCACTTCACAAATAGATCTGAGCGACTGAGCGACTCCACCCAAATGACATGACACATTTTTTACTATTAAAGTGCATAGGTGACTGTACCACTTCACTAGAATTTTGACATGTGTACATATTTTATTAATAAAGTATAAGTCGTTAAGTCGCCTAAATTTATTTTAAGAAGTGATTTTGTGAGGATAGATATGAGACTACCCTTTACTTTTTGGGCACTTAGCGAATTATCTCTATTTTTAAATTTTAAGTGAGTAAAGGCAAAGACCTTCGAAGTATCTGTAAAAGAAACACGAAAGCGAAAGCTACTTTTCTGTATGAAATGGTACATTGTTCAAGGACTGTAAGTAGTAAGAAAAAAAACAAAGGGTGGTAAAGTTAAAAGACAAGAGTGTGTAATGTGACGGAACAAATACAATCACTGCTCACACATCTTTTACTTCTGAAATACGTCTACTAAAGAATAAAAGGCTTCTTTTATATGGGGAGATGTAATTAGTTGATATATTTATTTTGTAAATATTCAAGTAAAACAAAACTAGAGAATGTTTGAAATTGTAGTTTGGAAAAGTTTGGACAGGAGTAATAGTCATCTTCTCCATCTAAGCTTTCACATTAGATTTTTAGTGCATCATTTCACTTTGACTTTTGAGCTGTAATGGTCACGTAAAATAAAGTGTCGGGTAAGAGACAAATGGTTAAAGGTTACAGAAATTTTTTACTGGTGGCAAGCTAATTATCTAAGTAATTACATGTAAAATGTGACGTTGCTAAATGTTAAGACAAGCCTTGATAAACAAATGTGAATACAATACTATACATCAAACTCTTTATTTGCTTTTCTGGACTCTTTCTTGACTTAAACATAAGCAGGATAGCAGTCCATATTTTTTTTTCATACACTTTTACCCTGTCATCGTTTTAATCAGCTTTAACATAGCATAACAAAATAACATGAATCACTTGATAACTTTAACTTGAACATAAACATAACTAATGATACTAATGACCCAATTTAATAGGATCAATACACGTGAAGTACTTAAACATTACTGTATGGGAGGAGGGGTAATTGTAAACAAATGATATTCTCGGGTGGTCGGGAAAGCTCGAAATATGAGAAAGACATGTCATTTAAATGTAGAGAGAGAGAGTAGTGAGAGAAGGAAGGGTGTGTGTAATATTAGAGAGAAAAGAGAAGATTACACACATAAAAGAATGAACTTCACCCTCCTAGAAGAGTCTAGGAGGGTATATGTAGTCACTTACACGCCTTACTATACATAAATGACGTTTCTAGTCCCTGCGTATAGGTAAAATATGAATCTAACGCAATTCCCGTAAATGACTTTACTTTAGAGGCTAACAATCTCTCCCCAAGTGATGTCATACGGGAATTGCTTACAATGTTCCCTACAAGTAAAACATAAAAATACATAGTAAGCACAACAGCTCTTAGCAAGTTTTCATGTCCCTTTATCTTAATTAATCTTCTAAGCTGTCATCGTTTCTACTTGTAGACGAACACTGTAAACAAATCTAATTAGGGTTTTTACTCTCCCCTAATTAGTGCTTCATTATCTTATTTCTCTCCCTCAAACCGACAACCCTTATGATAAATACCATGATGCTGAAGAAGTATTTTCTGAGATCTTGCAAAGTGTATGTCTTCAGTCTACTTAACACGCAGCGGAAAATGTAGACAAGACTGTAAACTGTAACTTCTTCATGGTTGTTCATTTGGGGATGATGTGGTTTAAAAGCTTTAAATGTATATACTAGTTTTACCCTGTTAGCATTAAAGAAAAGTGATGGTCATTCTAGTTTATTAGAACTTTGTAAACGTGTTATAAATTATGTCATAGTATAGTTGGGCTCGTGGACTTTGGAAGTTATTAGTTTAAGTTAGTAACATGTAAGCCTTTCTTTATATGTAATCCAAGTCCATATTAGTCAAGCCCATTAGAAAGCCCATGGCCAAGCCCATTCGTATGGCTTGTGTCTAGGTATAAAAGGAACATCACACCTCATTTGTGAGGTGTGCTTCAAGGTGTAATGTGTGTGTTTTATTAATAAGATTTCTCTCTTCCTTCTCTCTACTTTCTCTCTCTAAGTTCACATACATCTCTCTTGTTGTCACCTAATACGAGCTTAATATACGTGATAGAGTTGATAATTTATGGTCCTACATACCCGTTCATTACTTAAAACACGCGGGAGAAGTATACCCTTTCGTTTATATTAAAGTTTTGATAAGACCAGGTCGTCCCAAGGGAGTGTTGCGTTTTTATAATCAAAACAATGGTTTACTAAAAAGGTCTCAATGATTGTCACTATCACGAGACAAGTTTGTTCAGAATGAGAGTTATCCAAAATTGAGATTGTTACCAAATGACTTCAAATATGTTTGTTTAGGCCAAGAACATGCGTCCAGAAATAACCATAGAAATGTATGCAATCATAAACAAGGCATATAAGCATATGAATAACGGATAATTACCATAGCAAATATATCTACTCGAAATGCAAGAAAACCCTTTCGGCCTATGAATTCAAGCATATCAAGTGAAATAAGAACGATTTATGACTAAAACATATGCAAGTACCTTCTCTTAATCAAGTCGGTCAACATGAGGTTAGGTTTTAAACATATCATAATTCGGGTTTATCTAGTGTTTTACTATCCAATTTCTACAAGCATAGCAAAGACTTGTCATAGACAAATGTTTCATAATTAATCACACAACCGACCCTTTCGACCTATGACAATTGTAATGATCAATCAAACGATGGATAGTGACCCAAATAATAATATATCAAGCATACAAACATATATATTACCGAGCATACCAACAATATCACGACTCTTATAGGGCCTAAAAAACGTGAATTACGACTCCATACTGAGATTAAGAACACACATATCAAACTGAAATAACTTAGAAATTTTCATACTAAAAGTAATAGGAAAATTACCAATGATTACAAGATCGAAATATGGAAGTTCACGAGATTACAACCCAAAATATCAACTACCAATTTACCCAACTAAGATTTTCTGTCTGAGTAACTCCAAGATGTATCGCAACTGTAACACCTCTTGGAACCAAGACTAAGTACCAAATTCGTCCAAACAAGTAGTGGGGTGTATAAGGATTGGTATAATTCCTCCTCCGCAAACGCTCAGTTGACCGATCAATTGGGGCCTTTGCGCAATAGACCAGGGTTCGAAGCCAACCTATGGCTAATTATGTCAACTGGGACAGGAGCTCATCGGGGCTTGAGCTCATCGCCTAGAGCCGGGTCCCTGGGGAAGGGTCCGGTTGGCATCAAAAGATGCCTGGGATCGGGGTGTTCCAACCGATATACACCTTTTTTGCGAGGATTGGTATAAGGCTGATTGGTAATCTACCCCTATAGTTAGTTGTGATCTCCTTGATTGTTGTTGTTCTTCCCTGAGTTCTAGACGTTTTTATAAGCTTAAGAGATCCCAAAGAATGTGTATGCAAAGTTACTAAGGCCAAATGATCAGTCACAATGAATGAATTCCGACAATTTTTCGATACTATCCTGCTTTGGTACCGGTACTGTATTAGTGGTCCCGATAGTTTTTTGGTATGATTCATGGTAACGGTCCCGTACTGTTTATCAAGAGTCAGTACCGTTTCGATACGGTTCCGGTTCGATGCTCAGATTCGGGTCCAAATGCTCATCCTATTCTTTATAGAGTAAAGTGCGAAAAATGTCCCTGAACTTTGCCAAAATTACGAAAGATGTCCTCGAAAAAAAATTGCGAATATTGTCCCTGAACTTTAAGTTTTTTGCAAGAAAGGTCCGTGAAGAGTTACTGTAGTTACGAATTATGTTTTTTAGCTAACGCTCGTTAGGAAATCCCGTTAGTTTCTTGTCATGTGCGTTGCACGTGAGGGTAGTTTCGTCAGTACACTGTTCCCGCCCTGTACACACTCCTGCTACCATCCCAGGCACGTTAATCGACGAGGATATTTTTTGCACATCAAATTAGTCGTGTATAACAATTTAGCACGATCAAATCACACAGAAACACATTCTATCTTATTTCAACCGATCAAATCACACACCCACAAAACAATACCATGGTAGTGGTTTCTACTTTGTCAGATTCGAACTCCTGAGTTTCCAACACATGAGCTTGATGCTATTTACGGTAAGCTTAAATGTTTCAAGTTGCCATTTGTTTTTCTTATTTGAACATGCATGTGTACATTGTAGGATATGTGATTTTCATACTTTTAAGTTGTTATTTTTTTCCTAACCAGATTTGAATGGTACACTGTTCACTCTGAAAATCCACCACAATGGGCTCTTCACAAATCCACCAAATCGAAAATATCTGTTTGGACATATAGCCTATGTTGACCTGATTGATGTTTACTATTTCCGCATTCAGGAGTATGTTGGGATGTTAGACGCACTAGGATTAGGGGATAGTACTCTGTTCTCACATTTTAGGATCCCTGGGAAATCTTTGGATGATAGGTTGGTCCCATTGAAGAGTGTGGAAGATTTCGTGCAAATGTTTAAATACGTGCCTCGGTTTAAGGAAATAGAGGTTTATATTGAAGAAGGTATTTCATCAGTCGAGGAGCATTTGTTGTACATGAGGAATAGTCGTGGTAAGGGTGTTCTAATTGAAGATATAAAGGATGGTGATGTAGTTAAGGAGTCTGAGAAAGCTGGTGAGTTGTGTTTGCTAGAGTGGCATGGTGCTACTGAAATAGGAAACGAGGGAAAACAGGGTGATAGTTCAACTCATGCTTCATCTAGTAAGGCTGGATGCAGGGATGATGAGAATTGTTTTTTCGTAGATCTGGATAATGATGAGCTTGTTATTCCAACCCCATGGTCTGATGAAGGGAAGAACAAAATAAGGGCAAAAAGGTTAAGTGGTGAGTATGAGTTGAAAAAGATGTTGTTCGAATTGGATTTCTTAATAAACTATGATGAAATCAAGGAGAAGCGAAGCAAAGACACTGAGGCGAGTCAAAAAGAGGGTGTGGCAAATGTGAATCAAACTGTTGACAACGAAAAAGAGAAAGTTAGTCTAAAGGATGTTGGAAAGGGTATGGGTGAACCTGAACTTGAACAGGGTTTGAAAGGTGAGTTGGAAACAGGGAAAGAGGCTGATTTCTTCCACATAGAAATTGAAGATGATTGTCTGGATGAGCAAGCATGCTATGGACCTATTGATGAGGCAGAGTTTGATTTGTTGATTCATGAGGCAGACATTGATTTGTTGATTCAAGAGGCAGAGATTGATTTGTTGGAGACAGGAAAAGAGGATGATTTCGTCCACAAAGAAATTGAAGTTGATTGGCTGGATGATCAAGCAGCCTATGGACCTGATCAAGATGCAGAGATTGATATATTGTATGCTGAGTTAGAGTTTGTTATTCATAATGTGGCTTTTCTACAGAATGAACTCAGAGATGAGCTGTAGTAGTTGCTGATGAAGGTCCAATAGCAGATGTTGAAGATAGTTTGGAAAAGGCAGCCATGGAAGCTCCAGCTACAGTTGATTCGCCTGCCAGTGTGACCTCTGGCATAGAAAATAAGAGAAGAAAGTTGGATCCAGCTGACAAGGATGAGAAGGCAATAGAAATAGATGAGGAGGTTGATTCCAACTGAGGAGGGAATTCTCAAGGTCATGACAAGGTAATGGTCAAGGTTGTTATGTTTATTTTGTTTATCTTATGGCTTTGATGGCATGTTTTGGAACAATTTAGTTTATGTAGCTTGAATAATATTTTAGTGTTGTGTCTAGTGGTATTTTGTGTTATATGTGTATGTTTATGAACATGTTGGGTTATGTATCAATGTATGCAATATTGTGTTTGGCACACAGTATTTGGTGTTACTCATGTGTTACACATGTTTAGCACATTTGACATGTTAATTTGGTGTTTTACTTATTGGTTGACTAATAAAGTCAATGAATGGTATGCAGGTACATAAATGGTTATATTTATGATGAAACTCAATTGGTTGACTACAAAAGTCAACAAATGATATGGTACTCCTTTTTTAATTTTGAACAAATGGGTAAGATTTTGGAAACACATTGCAGTTGACAAATGGGTTAGAACTTGTTGTACTTTGCCATTGCATGGATAGCATTTAGAAACACATTGGACAACAACACCAATTTCAGATCATAGAAAACTATACAATAACACAATGAGGCTTTGGACAGAACCCAAAAGTCCTCACCAAACTAAGTTTTACCAGTAACAAAAGATATATAACAGTTGAAACGACAAACCGAATTGACCTTTGTTAATACAAATATCGTATAAAAACGTTATTTATATTTTACGATCTTTGCTATATTTTGTTAACGACAATTATAAACTTTATTTTAGAAAAACATAAATATTGTTAAGTCTTTTACATATATAGTCACAAGTCTTTCATAAACACAAAGTTAAAACATCACCTAACTAGTATATACATTTTACAAGTTCACTTTCATATACATTTAATCTAAAAATGGAAATGTACTGTGACATCATGGCAGGCATCATCTTTGAGATCTTTGGAAGATTTTGAAGATCATTGGAAGATATCATGAATATCTTGTTTAGATCTTTACTCAATGAATTCTTGGAAAGATATGAAAATATTTTGGTTAGATTTGATAAAGATTTTGGAGATTTTTTGTCAGGTCCCCGCGGAACCAAACAGGTACACGGACAGAACCCTATATTTGGTTCCGTCCCATCCGTGGCTTGTTGAGGCTTTTTGCCTATAAATAGCTAGCCACTCCATGTTGTTTCCTCATCACTTACAAGCATAAACAACATCATATATTCTTTCATTCATATCTAACTCATTCATATTTTATTTTAGTGAACTTCTTTGTAGCAAGAAGATCATAGCATTATAAGCTTCAACTAAGCGTTGCAAGGCTTGTTAGTTTGTCACTGTGTGAATTGTTGTTGTTCATACATCATTGTTTGTACCAAACAATCATAAACCATCTGTAGTGATCGGTTAGTATTTTAGTCCTCAAAATACATAGTGTGACGGGAGTGGTTGTACCCTTGTAAAAGAACTCAACATCTAGCTTTGTGTCGAAAATATTGTGTAAGCGACGTGTAAAGGTTTTCTCCGCCGGTTAAAGGAGCTTGTTGATTAGTGAAGAAAAACTCTCGAGTTTGAAACTCGGGGAGTGGAGTAGGGCAAGGAAATAGAGTCCTTGTAGACCGAACCACTATATACAATCGTGTTGTGGTTTGATCGTTTCTTTCTTTACTTGCATATTGTTTATTGTTTGTTATTTACATTAGTTGAATTTACACGAAGTACTCGAAGTACTCAAAGCAAATAAATTTTAAAACGGTAAAACTATTCAACCCCCCTTCTAGTTTTTCACAATTGGTATCAGAGCTACGTTACTCAAGATTTTTAAAATATATTGTATTTTTAAAACTTGAAACGATCCATGGATTTTGAAAACTTCAAAGAAGGGCAATCTATGCAAAGACCACACTATTTGAACCAAATGGTTTTATCTATTGGAAAAACCGCTTTGAAACTTATGTGAAATCAAAACACATAGATCTATGGTATATTATTATAGAAGGTGATCATAAAGTTATAATAAAAGATATCACAAGTGGTCGGGATGAGGATACTTCACTTGCTCGTCATAGTGATGAGCAAAAGAAGTTGATTGCTAAAAATAATGAGACAAAAATGATGCTTTACAATGCTCTACCTAAAAAGGAGTATGAAAGAGTCTTTATGTGCAAAACCGCAAAAGAAATTTGACAATCTTTAATAATCACTCATCAAGGAAACTCACAAGTCAAGTATAACAAAATTGATCTTCTTGTTCAATAATATGAACAATTTGTTATCCCTGAAGATGAGATCATTGATAGTGCATTTGCTAGGTTTAATACTATAATTACTTCTCTTAAGGCACTTGATAAATCTTTTTGTAGTAAGAACTTTGTCAGGAAATTCCTTAGAGCACTCCATCCGAAGTGGAGAGCAAAAGTGACGGCCATTGAAGAATCTAAAGATCTTTCAAGCATGTCACTTGACGAGCTAATTGGAAATCTCAAAGTTCATGAAATGGTAATGGAAAAAGATTCGGAAATAGTTAAGGGTAAAAAGGAAAAAAGTCAAATCCATTGCCTTAAAAGCTAGAGTAGACTCAAGTGATGACGAAGAATCTAGTTTGGGTAGTGAAGATGAAGAATATGCCAAGGCCGTAAGAGATTTCAAGAAGTTTTTTAGAAGACGAGGAAAGTTCGTAAGATAACCTCGAGAAGACAAGAAATCCTTTCGGAAGGATCGTGATGACAAGAAAGGAAAAGGGGAAAGAAAATGTTTTAGATACGGAGATACAAGTCATCTAATAGGAGATTGTCCCAAGCCACCCAAGAACAAGAATCAAAGAGCTTTTGTAAGTGGTGCTTGGAGTGAGAGTGAAGATTATGACGAAGAGCCAAAGAATGACGAAATTGCTCTCATGGCTCAAGACTCAAACGAGGTACACTCTGACTCAACTTATTCTTCTATTGATGACGACACCTTGCAAAAGGAATATAACAAACTATGTGAACTTAGCTTAAAAATCATAAACAAAAACAAGTTTTTGAAAACTAAAAAGGAATTTTTAGAAAATGAAGTTTATGAGTTAAAAGAAAAAGCTAAACGATTAGAAAAGTGTAAAGCTATTGACAAGGTATGTATATCATGTCAAGAGCTTAGACTTGAATTAGAGAAACTTAAAATCACAAAGAACGCACTTATCAAACAAAACTCTAAATTCAAAAGATTTGATAAAAATATTTGTTGTGTGGATGAAATAATGAGAATAAAAAAATTACCACATGATAAAACTGAACTAGGTTTTATGAAATTAGGAGATTTAAGTAGTCTAAAGAAACAAGTCGAAAAAGTACAAGAAACTGTTCCAACAGTCTCAGAAACCCATGGATCAGACGGAACCAAATCTTTGGTTCCGCCTGTGGAAGAGAAAGGTTCCGTGGGTACTTTAGCAGAACTGAAAGCTTGTATATCGGCTCGTACAGAGTTCGTTAAAGTAACAAAGAAATCTAATGCTAGTTCAAATGAAACTAAACAAAAACCAGCTGTTACTATAGGAGTAGGATTTGCTAAGAATGAGTTTAGAGCTAAAAATACTCAACAAAGGCCTAAGACAACTATTCCCAAACGCCCCTTTCCAAAAAGTAACTACAACACGCAACCTAATTATCAAAATGGTTGGAACCACAACTTTCCTAGGCATTATCAAACTCCTAACTACATTCCATGGAACTCATATCCACCTTTCCCATACATGAATCAAGTTAATGGGATGTTTAACCAATATGAACCCATGAGATATTAGGGACCAAATGCTTGAGTTTTTCTATAACTTAGGTATGCTTGAAAGTCGGTTTGGAACTAGACGAATGGATAAAAGATAGCGGTTTTTCAAGGCATATGACGGGAAACAAGAGCCTCTTCTCAACCTACCAAGAATATAATGGAGGTAATTCTACTTTTGGTAGCAAGTTGAAAAGCAAAATCATCAGAAAAGGTACTATCTCTCATGACTCTCTCTCTATTCATGATGTTGCTCATGTTGATAATCTAGGATTTAACTTACTTAGCATTAGCCAACTATGTCGTAAAAAGTATAATGTCCTCTTTAGTGAAAACGAAAGTAAAATACTAAAAGACGGTATAACCATAGCTAAAGGAGTTTTGAAAAATAAAGAATATGTTATGAAAATAGATAAAACATCTAAAAATAAACTTTGCCTCACCTCTCTAGATGATACCTCAACTCTTTGGCATAGACGCTTAGGCCATGCCAATATGAGACTCATCCAATCTCTATCATCTAAAGAACTCGTTAGAAACTTACCCAAGTTGAAATATGACCAACACTTTTGTGATGCTTGCAAAATTGGGAAACAAGTTCACAATAGCCATAAGGCTAAAAATATGGTGTCTACATCTAGGTGTCTAGAACTTTTGCATATGGATTTATTTGGTCCATCCGCTATACAAAGTTATGGAGGCAACTTCTACACTTTGGTCATAGTAGATGATTATTCAAGATATACTTGGACAAAAATTTTGAAAAGTAAAAACGAAGCTTTTGATAAATTTAAAATTCTTAGTAAGAAAATTCAAAATCAACTAGGAAGTAGCATTGTGTCAATTAGAACGGATCATGGTCGTGAATTTGATAATGAAACACAATTTGGAGCTTTTTGTGATGCTAATGGCATAACACATAATTTTTCAGCTCCTCGTATCCTCAGTCAAACGGTGTAGTAGAACGTAAAAACTGAACTCTCCAAGAGATGAGTAGAACAATGCTTAATGAACAAAACATACCACAAAAATTTTGGTGTAACGCCGTTGACACATCTACCTATATTTTAAATAGAGTTTTAATAAGACCATTTTTGAATAAAACTCCATATGAACTATATAGAGGCAAAAAGCCTACATTAGGCTACTTTAGAGTTTTTAGAAGCAAGTGCTTTATTCTAAACACTAAGGATTATCTCACCAAATTTGACCCAAAGTCTTATGAATGTGTGTTCCTTGGATATTATCAAAATATCAAAGCTTATATTGTTTTAAACAAAGAAACCTTAAGAGTCGAGGAATCGTTAAACGTAACATTTGACGAAAGTCCACCTCCCTCTAAGATATCACCTTTGGTTGATGATGACTTAGTTGAAAGTCAACTTGTCAAAAACGAAGAGAATATAAATAATGACAAGGAAAATGAACTATTAAACAAAGAAATTGTCAATATCAAAGAACCTAAAGGTCATCCATTAGATAGTGTCACAGGAAATATTAATAAAAGAACCTTAAGATCGAAAGTCCAAAATCAAAGTAACTTCTTTTGTTTTGTTTCAACCATTGAACCCAAAAATATAAACGAAACTATAAAAGATGAATCTTGGGTCATTGCTATGCAAGAAGAGTTAAATCAATTTGTTAGAAATGATGTTTGGACATTAGTTCCTCAACCAAAAAGTCTAACGATAATTGGAACAAAATGGGTCATTCGAAATAAAATGGATGAACATGGTGTAGTGTCTAGAAACAAAGCTAGGCTAGTAGCACAAGGTTATAATCAACAAGAAGGCATTGACTACGATGCAACTTTTGCTCCGGTTGCTAGGCTCGAGTCTATTAGAATTTTACTTGCATATGCATGTGCACATGATTTCAAACTTTTTCAAATGGATGTCAAAAGTGCATTTTTAAATGGCTTTATAAATGAAGAAGTGTATGCCGCTCAACCTCCGGGTTTCACGGATTTTGAAAAACCAAATCATGTTTACAAACTTAAAAAGACTTTATACGGACTTAAGCAAGCACTAAAAGCATGGTATGATCGACTTAAAACATTCTTAGTTGACCATAAGTACATCATGGGTTTAGTAGATAACACTCTCTTCACCAAGAAAAAGGATTCACATATTATCATTTATCAAAGAAAAAATTGTGGGAAACTAGAAGGGGGGTTGAATAGTTTTACCAGTTTTTAATTTGTTTCAAAACTTTGTCTTTGAAAAACCTTGATTCGAATCTTATGTGTAATCAATCACACACAACATGAACACTACACTATACTATCTAATATAGACAATGAATGTAATGAAAAGAGATGGAAAGATCAAACCGGGACAAAGGGATTTATAGTGGTTCGGTCAAGAAGCTCTTCTTCGCCCTACTCCACTCCCCGAGTACCACACTCGAGAGTTTCAAGCACTATGTCAACAAACCTCCCTTCAGGCGGAGAAAACCATACAACGTCGCTTATCCTGATTTTTAACACTAGGCTAAATGTCGAGTGCTAATCTTAGCTAGCACCAATCTACCACGATCCACTCGATCCTTTCTACTTTACACAATCAACACCCTTGACTCGATCTACCCTTGATCCACTTGATCAATACACTTGCCCACAAGCTACAAGAGATCTCCAAGATCTCGACAAGATCACAATGATCAACCCTCACTTGACTCAATCTACCCTATCTACCTTGACACTTGATCAACACACTAGCTTACAAGCTACAAGAGATATTCCATATCTCTATAAGATCACAATGATCTTCTCTTACAAACTCTCAAAAGAAAAATGAACTTGATGTATACAAAGATACAACAAGTATGTAACAAGTGCTCTAACTACAACTACAACACTTTGTATCTTCTTTGATACCTTGTGTTCTTCTCTTGCACTAGAAGAGGAATGAAGGTGATCTCTGGTTGGATGATTGGGTCACTCTTTAAACAAAAGAAAACTAAACTAAATGATCAAGAAGAAAAGATGTGGTGAGAGTATTGAACTCAGAAAATTCTGTGTGAAAAAGGATGCCCAAAAACTGTGAAGAGGGCTGGTATTTATAGGCAGAAAAAATCTGGCTGTTACAGGTACACGGTACCACTAAATTTAGTGGAACCTTGCCAGACAAAAACGCTCCTCCTTTTGTCTTTAGTGGTGAAAATTTATTTCGGGATGTTTGGAGCTGATTTTGGGGGGGGGGAATAGCTGTTATGTTATTTGAACTTATTTTTTCAATAAAACATTTCTTAATTATTCAAAAATAACTTGTAAAGTATATTTTTGAAAAAATGTTTTGTCACATTAAGAATGTGAAGTTTTAAACACAAATTCACTTCTTTGATCATTTGTCAAGTTGTAAGTTTGTTTGTGCATACCTAGAGTGATTTGCGTAGAAATGAGATCTTTCGACTAAAAACTTGTTTACGTTAATTTTAACGTAAAGTGCTTTCACATTTTGTCATCCTCAAAACGTGAAGTTATCGAAAGATATAAATAACGTTTTTAGAACATTATTTGCATCAACAATCTCCCCCTTTTTGATGATGACAAAACCTAAACTCATTTTAAGTTAAAATTAATTTTAACAAGTTTTTAATGAGTTTATATCCCATTTCTCCCTTTTTTTGTCGAAGCAAAAAGGTTGCGAAGGCTCCCCCTTGATGTATACTCACCCTCATTTGGAGGACACCAAGGAATCGAGCAATGATTCTTGCTACAAAACAAAGTTAGATGACACATATACAATATCTAACATGTAGCAAGCAAGACAAATATCCAACCACAAAAAAAATGACTAAGTAGCCAATCACCAAAAAGATAAAACAACCACATAAAAATCCCATTCATTCACGAAAATAAATGTCATAGATAAGTATGACTACAACAAGAAAATGAAAACAAACTACAAGAAGCATAAATAAATCCTTAATGATAGGAGGTAAGCTTCATTTCCAAAAGGGTTCCTAAAGGTTTATTGTTGAAAACTAAACATGAACAAGTTTAGTTATGTGGGCTAGTAGGAGGTGGAGAGGGTGACATGATTGGAGGTGGTGGTGGTGTCAAGAGATGCTCCACATAGGTGAACATGAAATGTATCTCATCTCTCAAGGAGAAGATGAGGTTACGGTTGTGGAGGTAACATAGGCAATTAACACTATGTAGATCAAAGGGATGAGGTTGGATTGGTTGTCCCATGATTGGGGAAGGAGGTGGTGGTGAGTTAGTTGGTGATGGGGTTGGCATGGCATAATCTAATGGAGTGATGGGTGAGAGAGTGTAGTCCATGGATGATGGCATGGTGTTGAGAGAGGGAGATGATGAAGATGTGGTTCTAGTGGAAGAAGTTTTGGAAGGAGCATTAGGTGGAGATGGTGAGTGAGGAGTGGCTTGGGAAGGTGGTGTTGTGACTTCATCATCTTTTGTTAGATCAACAAAGAGATGTTTGGATGGTAGTCTTACGGTTATCTTAGGTTTCTTGGAAATGTGGTTTGTTGATCCTTGTATGGAAGACATGGTGATTGAGTGGTGTGAGGTTGAAGATGAGATGCAAGATAAGCTTGCAATGGTGAGGCCTTATATAGGCAAGAGTGGTGGGATTTGAATTAAACTTGGTGGTAGTGTCCTATGGTGTAGTAAGGGAATCTTGGGGTGTATGTGAGTTTGCAAAATTTGCAGGTTTGAGGTTAGGAACGCAGGTTTCTAGAGGAAACAGTGAAAATTAGTCAAACTAGGGCATGGTACCACTAAATACCGCACGGTACCGTTAAATTTAACGGTACCGTGGCCTATTTAACGGTACCGTGACATTGGAGTCACGAATTTTCCTGTGCAGCCTAGTTCTGGGCAGCTAAGGTGAGTTTTCTAGGGGGACTATTTGCAGGAAATGTTGGTGCCTCAAATCACTAAAGATTTATTTGCCTAATGTGTCCCATATTAAGCTACTCCTAGCAAATAAAGATTATCATGTAATTTTCTAAGATAATCTATAAGCATGCAAACACAAAGGACAAAATAAGCTACCATCCAAGAATCATATATAAAATTCATGCAAGGTGATAGGATAAATGTCAAGTATGAAAGATAGCAAAGAGTAGTAATCCCTACTATAATTAATCATAACTAAGTCCTAATTATGAAAATAGTTCCATTGGCTTGAGCACACCCTCATTCATCATCAATCGATGAGACATCATAACACGATACCGAACTTTCATCATGAATCCCTTGAGATGATGTACATTCCCAATAGAGAGAGGTGTAGGTGGTTTGAGTTAAAGGAGCCATGGTGGGATTGACAAGGAGATATCGTTTGTTTTGGAGGTGAGGGAATGAGTTCATGACAAACCGATATAGACGAGTCAACAACATGCCACAGGGTGTCGCCTTATTTAGTCGACCCCTGACACCGACAATTCTCCTTGCCACAAAGTAAGCGAGATTGTAGGGTAGCTCGGTGACTAGACAATACAACATATGAGCACAACAAGCAGGAAGATACTCACGGTTGTGAGGAAGACAAAAGACATTTTCATGAATGACTTCTATCCATCTACGTAGATGTGGATGAATTTCATCAACATAGACTTTGAGTGGATCTAAGTCATACTCATGAGACTCACGAAACTCAATTTCACCATTTTCTTTGAGAAACTTTTTGAGGAAGACGAATGTGCTCTTTAATCGCACATGGAGTGGGAATGACGGTATTGTAAGGACCAGACTCAATTTGGTGACTCGTGAGGGTTTTGAGAGACCAACCTTCCATGTAGGAACATTGTCCATGGTTCGGAAGTTCAAGAATGTTAGCAAATTGGTGAAGAGTGAGTGAGATTTCTTGGTTTTGTATCACGAATTGGAGAGACAAAGTTTGATCCTCGTTATGTACGAGTTTAACTTGTCTATAGAACTCAAGGACAAACCCAGGACAGATTAGATCATTAATCCGAAAAAAGCAATCAAATCCGATTTCTTGAAACATAGGTTGGATATGATCATGATTGAGAAAGGAGGACTCGATAATACATCCTTCGTGGAAAAGACGAGACTCTAGGTGACGAAAGCTTTGTATGTGACAAAGTGGGGTGTTTGGTTCAATTGATGGTTTGGGAATGTAATCGGCTGTCAGTTCATGATCTTAATCAAACATGTGATATCTTTTGTTACCTATGAAAAATTTATCAAAGATTAACATTGAGAATATTTCATTTAAAGACACGTGCCTAGTGTGTGCCTATATGCAAACTATGTGGAGGTGCGGTAATCTCGACTCTATAACTAAAATAATGAGATTACCCAAACGCTCCTAATCTTCACTTTTGCTCAAACGAATATGTTGATAGATACATATTGGTTATGTAATTCAATCAATATTCGTGAGATCATGTATGCATGAGAAAAACGTTTTTAGTTTGTATCAACAATGCACGAAAAATGTTTCATGATCCTAGTTTCCTGAAATTTTTCGAAAATAATGGAATTGGGGTGTTTGGTGACTTCAATGTTTTGGCGCCAAAAATTTGAAAAGTTAGGATGTTAATGACTCCTAATCCTAATTGCAAGTATTCTAGACATGATTTCTCTTAAACCTACTTAATCTAGTAAAAACAAGGGTTGAACCAAAATATGTGATTAAAGTGGGTTTATGCAAATCCTATGTTGAGGGAATCATGAAGGTTATAGATTGCCTAATCCTAGTCCTAATTTCATAGAGACTCAATCAAAATTGAAAAACCCCAATTCAATTTTCATGTATGAACAAACCCTAGACTCAAGATTAAAGAAAAATAGAGTTAAATGACTTACAAGTCATGTTGAAAAGGTGAAATTAGTTGGTAATCTTGAGAATCAATGCCTTGAATTAGATCTTGAAGGGGTGTAATTGAATTTTGGGTTGGGAGGTTTGGTTTTGACAGCAATTGTAGAAGTTGGGAAGGTTTAAAATGAATAATGTGGGAAAAGTGGACTGAAATACGAATTGTATCAGATACACGGTACCACTGTACCATTAAATTTAATGGTGCCGTGCCACTTTAGTGGTGCCGAACTTTCATCCCATTTTGATTTTCGACGAATAAGTCTCGCTGTTTTAGTGAGACTTTTTGACACGAGGAAAGAATTTATATCTAATAAATTCTTTTGACGAGGAGAACCTAGACTAACCGAAAGGAAATAACTTTAACATTTCCAGTGAAATATTCAAATAGTCATACGAGGGATGTAAAGAATGACTCAACATTTCTAGTGAAATATTTAAAGAGTCATGAGACGAGACACACGAGATGACTTCAATATTTCCAGTAAAATATTCAAATAGTCATTAGAGGGATACGAGGTATGAATTTAATGTTTCCTGTGAAATATTTAAATAGTCATAAGATTTATGGAATATGTTCCATCATTCCTAGACCTAGACGAAGTTAGTAGAAGGATTCTCGTTTGAGAGGTTTGGTTAGGATGTCGGCGATATTGTCTTGAGAGGGAACTTTCTCAATAGAAATGTTTCCTTTATGAACGTTATCGCGAAGGAAGTGGTGACAAATTTCGATGTGTTTAGTACGAGATTGTTGAACGGGGTTTTTGCTCAATTCAATAGCACCTTTATTATCACACATAATGGGAACGTCGTCTAGATGGATGTCATAGTCAATAAGAGCTTGTTTCATCCATAGTTTGTTGACATGCCTTTTCGGCGCTTATATACTCGGCTTCGGTCGTGGAGATAACATGAGCTGTTTGTTTCTTGGAGAACCAAGAAGTTAGACAACAACCCATGAAGGTACAAACGCCACTTGTACTTTTTTGATCCACATAATCTCCCGCATGATCAGAGTCGGCATTGACAACAGTTTCTACACCGGTCCCCTTGGGATAGAATAATCCCAAGTGTATAGTGCCTTTAATGTATCGGAAGATACGCTTAACCGCTTCAAGGTGAGAGGTTTTGGGATCCTATGGGAAGCGAGCACAAAGGCAGACACTAAACATGATCTCGGGCCTACTTGCCGTGAGGTATAATAAACTTTCTATCATACCTCTATACTGAGACTATCCACGGACTCACCATCTTCATCTTTCGTGAGTTTCATTTTCGTGGACATGGCAGTTTTCATGGGCTTAGATTCTTCTAAACTAAATTTCTTAAGCATCTCCTTACTATACTTAGATTGATTAAAGAAGATACCATCTTCCATTTGTTTTATTTGTAGACCGAGGAAGAAATTTAATTCGCCCATCATGCTCATCTCAAACTCGTCACGCATGATCTTAGAGAAATCATCGCACGGTTCTGGACAAGTTGAGCCAAATATGATATCGTCGACATATATTTGAACAATGATGAGATGCGAATTACGTTTCTTCGTGAAAAGTGTGTTGTCAACTACTCCCATGGTATATTCATGTTCAATCAAGAATGCCTTTAGTTTATCATACCAAGCTTTAGGAGCTTGTTTGAGACCACAGAGTGCTTTCTTGAGTTTATAAACATGATTCTGTTTCTGGAAATCAACGAATCCTGGAGGTTGTGCAACGTATACCTCCTCGTTGATATAACCATTTAGGAATGCACTTTTCACGTCCATTTGTTATAATTTAAAGTCTAAGGCAAAGCATAGGCAGGTGTATCCTAATAGACTTAATCCTAGCTACGGTGCATAGCTTCATCGTAGTCTATTCTTCTTGTTGGTTATACCTTGTGCTGACCAACCTTGCCTTATTCCTAGTTACGACGCATTTCGTGAGTTATCCTAAACACCAATAGTCTATGATGGTTTATTCTTAGTGGAAGTACTAATCCCAAACTTGGTTTGTGTGAATTGATTTAACTCTCTTGCATGAAACTACCAGGCTTTCATCCTTAATTGCTTCACCGACATCTTATGTTTGTGCTTGTGACCTAGAGTTCCTTGGTTTAGGTTTCCTATGACATTTCAATAGATGGTTCCCTTGGGTTCCTTAATTGACAACTTCGTCAACTAACTATCTATCCTCAATGTCATTTTCTAAGTTTGTGCATAACTTTAATGGTTTTCTCATCTAAGTCATCATCCACCAATGGTGATGTCATAGTGGTGGAGACTTTCATCGAAGTCACGTTGAGTGATTTTCGACTTTCATTGTTCCTTGTTTAGGGTAACATAGGCTTTACTATTTTGGGGGTAACCTAGAAGAACACCTTTTGTAAGACTTTGGTCAAATTAGTGAGGTAGTCTTATGTTTAAATATGAAGCACTTGCTTCAAACACTCTAAAGTAATCAGAGAGGTTCCTACCTTTCAAGATCTCGTATGGTGTTTTCCTAAAATAGTTAATTAAATCCTTTTAGTATGTAAGTGAGGTGTCCACCGCATTAACCAAAACTTTGTCGGAATTGATTGTTCATTCAACATCGTTTTACTACATCTCTTGTAAGTACGATTTTTCGCTCAACTACCCCATTGATTGTGGAGTGCTGGAGCCGAAAATTGGTGTAATACCATTAGCAACAATTACTCCAAATTGACTTCATTATCAAATCCTGCATGATCGTCCTAATAGAAACTTTGTAACCTAGTTGATTTGGACTTCTTACTAAAGATTTCGTATTCTGAAAGCTTGTGTCTTATATCTAAGGAATCTAGTCCAAGTATACCTAGAGTAGTATCAATATTCCTAAGTGTATATTTCCTCGTAGTTCTATGGCGATGATCAAATAGTCATGTGAAGGAGTTTAGAAATCTAGAGGTCGAACCATATTCTTGCTTTGTGGCTATAGTGAGCTTGTTTTCTAACTTTACAAGCATCACAAAAGGTTTATAAACTTAATCTTAGGTAGGTTTCTAACTAGTTCTTTAGACGCCAATGATTGTTTTAAACGCATATTGGTGTGACTAGTCTCCTATGCATAGATGGAATTTCATTATGGTTGCTAGTGTAAAATCTTATCCTGAGCTTATTTCCTATGTTTATAAAATAAGCCATTCTTTCTAAATCCTTGCCTATGGTTTTGCCATTCTTAGTATTCATACCCTTTCGAGAATAAACCTACATTATTTTCTACCATTTGACTAATGCTAGCAGTAAATCCTAAGTTATTACATGCTCAACATTTTTATGAGGTTTTGAGTATCGTTTTTCCTGATGTTTCCCTTAGTTTTCGAGTTGACTTTAATCCGTTGTATGCCTTGTAAGATAAATGACTTCGTTACCGTATATGATTAGTTGCATCCACTATCCTTGACCATTCGTCGGCTCAAGTCGATTCCAAGCAATTATTTAATAAGTAAACATTCAAACATTGGTCCCAATATCTCATGGCAAGTTTTTGTATTAAAATCCATGATTATTCATTTGTTAGGATGTTGGAACGGAGGAAAATTTCCCTGGTAAGTAACTTGTAGTTGACGTTATTCCAAGTTACAGGATATTACTTGGATAACTTTGTCTTCTAGAGTTACTCTCGTAGAGAGTTCTTGACCACGTTTAGGAACATTTGTTTTTCTAGTGAGATCTTGACTAGTTCGGGTTTTACAAAGCACCCGTTGACACGTTGTAAAAGCTTTTGACTTCCTTACAGCAATAGTATTTTGTACATTTACAAACTATTTTGCTTGGTTAGGACTTGAATAATTATTCAAACTCACTCAGTTCTTTCTACCACACTTACCACTATTTTAGTAGGTGTCTGTACCTTTAATGGTACCGTCCATGTTGTTGATAGATCTTGTGGTATGACAAATTTCTTGTTTCGTTTTAAATTGCGAACATTTGTTTAGGAGTCAAATCCTAAGCCGCTCGCATGTTCACTATACCTAACTTTCAAAGCATATATTAAGTTCTTTGTTCCTTTTCAAACTTAATGATCTTAAAGCATTTTCTTTGAGTTTTTCATTCTCTACTCGAAGACTTATGCATGACCTACAACCTACATCTATTTCTTTATTATTCTCAAGTCTTTTTACTTGATACTTTAGTTCTAAAACTTGCACTTCGAGTTCATGCAATTTTGTTTTTAGTGTTTTGTTTCTAGTTATGATTTTAGAACTTACTTCACATAGTTTATTATATTCGTCGTATAATTTATTGTCATCTATTGACGAATTATCATCACTATAATAAGAAGAGTCGGAATGTACCTCGTTCGAAGCCTGAGCCATAAGACATGTTTCGTCGTTGGGCTTCTTCTCTTCTTCTTCACCGCTATCACTCCAAGAGCCTCCAATGAAAGCTATTTGGTTGTTGGTTTTCGGTGGTTTAGGATATTCTCCTATGAGGTGATTAGAATCTTCGCATCTAAAACATCTCCTATCACTCGTTCCTTTCTTTTCAACTCGGTTCTTTTGTGACGGCTTCTTATCATCACGAGGTTGCCTAACGAACCTACCTCTTCTCCTAAAGAACTTTTTAAAGTCTCTAACGGTTAACGCGTACTCTTCATCTTCACTATCGGAACCCGAACATTCCTCATCACTAGACTCCTTTTTGGCTTTCAATGCTAGAGATCTAACTCTCTCGCTTTTGCCTTTGACTATATTGGAGTCTTTCTTGATTATCATCTCATGAACCTTCAAGTTTCCTATTAGTTCATCGAGTGATAATGTCGCCAAGTCCTTTGACTCTTCAATGGCGGTGACCTTTGCTTTCCATTTTGGATGTAGAGCCCTAAGAAACTTCCTAACATAGTTCTTGCTAGAATAACCTTCATCAAGAGCTTTTAGACTAGTAATGATAGTATTAAATCTAGCAAAAGCATTATCAATAGATTCATCTTCCGAAATGGAAAATCGTTCATATTGTTGCACAAGAAGACCTATCTTGTTCTCTTTGACTTGATTATTACCTTGGTGAGTGACTAACAAAGTTTCCAAATATCTTTTGCCATATTACACATGAAAATTCTTTCAAATTCCTTTTTCGGCAAAACATTATAAATCATCATTTTAGCCTCATCATTTTTGGCTAGTTTTCTTTTAAGTTCATCACTTTGTTTACTATAAGGAACTATTTCATCCCTTTTAGTTTCCGGATTCTTTTGAATCGTTTGAAAGTCACCCTCGGTAATAATATGCCAAAGATCAATGTCTTTTGATTTCACATACGTTTCGAATCTTGTTTTCAAATAAATAAAATAATCGGTTTCGAAAAGCGGTGTTCTTTGCATAGATTGCCCTTCTTGATATTTGTCGGAATCCATTGATCGATTCAAGTTTTAAAATACAATTTACTTTAAAATCTTGACTGACGTGGCTCTGGTACCAATTGTGGAAAACTAGAAGGGGGGGGGGGGTTGAATAGTTTTACCGATTTTTAATTTGTTTCAAAACTTTGCCTTTGAAAAACCTTGATTCGAATCTTATGTGTAATCAATCAACACCAATATGAACACTACACTATACTATCTAATATAAACAATGAACGTAATGAAAAGAGATGGAAAGATCAAACCGGGACAAAAGGATTTATAGTGGTTCGGTCACGAAGCTCTTCTTCGCCCTACTCCACTCCCCGAGTACCACACTCGAGAGTTTCACGCACTATGTCAACAAACCTCCTTTCAGGCGGAGAAAACCATACAACGTCGCTTATCCTAATTTCTGACACTAAGCTAAATGTCGAGTGCTAATCTTAGCTAGCACCAATCTACCACGATCCACTCGATCCTTTCTACTTCACACAATCAACACCCTTGACTCGATCTACCCTTGATCCACTTGATCAATACACTTGCCCACAAGCTACAAGAGATCTCCAAGATCTCGACAAGATCACAATGATCAACCCTCACTTGACTCAATCTACCCTATCTACCCTTGATCAACACACTAGCTCACAAGCTACAAGAGATATTCAATATCTCTATAAGATCACAATGATCTTCTCTCACAAACTCTCAAAAGAAAAATGAACTTGATGTATACAAAGATACAACAAGTATGTAACAAGTGTTACAAGTGCTCTAACTACAACTACAACATTTTGTATCTTCTTTGATACCTTGTGTTCGTCTCTTGCACTAGAAGAGGAATGAAGGTGATCTCTAGGTTGGATGATTGGATCACTCTTTAAACAAAAGAAAACTAAACTAAATGATCAAGAAGAAAAGATGTGGTGAGAGTATTGAACTTAGAAAATTCTGTGTGAAAAAGGATGTCCAAAAACTGTGAAGAGGGCTGGTATTTATAGGCAGAAAAAAATTGGCCGTTACAGGTACACGGTACCACTAAATCACCCACGGTACCACTAAATTTAGTGGTACCGTGGTACCGTGTCAGACAAAAACGCTACTCTTTTTGTCTTTAGTGGTGAAAATTTATTTGGGGAAGTTTGGAGCTGATTTTGGGGGGGGGGGGGGAAATAGCTGTTATGCTATTTGAACTTATTTTTCCAATAAAATATTTCTTAATTATTAAAAAATAACTTGTAAATTATATTTTTGAAAAAATGTTTTGTCACATTAAGAATATGAAGTTTTAAACACAAATTCACATCTTTGATCATTTGTCAAGTTGTAAGTTTGTTTGTGCATACCTAGAGTGATTTGCGTAGAAATGAGATCTTTCGACTAAAAACTTGTTTACGTTAATTTTAACGTAAAGTGTTTTCACATTTTGTCATCCTCAAAACGTGAAGTTATCGAAAGATATAAATAACGTTTTTAGAACATTATTTGCATCAACAAAAATTACACGTTTGGTACCTGTGGTTTGCTCAGATTTCATGTTTACTCCCTAAGTCATTTTAATTACACCAGAGATACCTATTTTTGAAACCTTGCACTCATTTAGTCCCTATTTTGGATGGACTGTTAGTTCGACCGTTAAGTGTTTAATTAATATTTATCCGTTAGTCCATTCGTTAATATTTTTTGCACCGTTAGTCCTTATTCTTTAAGATGAGTTAAAAAGGGCAGCATAAGCTCAAACTCGGGTCTTGTTGCCCAAAAACCAACGCCCCAACCACTGGACTAAGCGTCCAGTGGTGTAATTATATCAAAATAAATTCTATTTAACCTTTTTTTGCTCAAACTCATTATTATCTGCTTTCATATGTTTTAATACGTTTTCATCCATTTTTTTACGTTTTCGTCATTTTTTTTACGTTTTCGTCAGTTTTTCTACGCTTTCATATGTTTTTATACGTTTTTGTCTTTTACATTTTCTTCCATTTTCATCCGTTTTCGTCCAGTTTTATATGTTTTCGTCTATTTTTAAACGTTTTTGTCCGTTTTATACAATTTCAACTGTTTTTTTTACGTTTTCATCCATTTTTTATGTTTTTATCCGTTTTTATATATTTTCGCTCATTTTTATACGTTTTTGTTTGTTTTTTTTTACATTTTCGTTTTTATATGCTTAGATTATACGTTTTCTTTCATTTTTTACGTTTAAAAACAAATGAAAACGTATAAAAATGTACATAAACATATAAAAATGAACGGAAACGTAAAAAAAATAAACGAAAACATTTAATAACAGACAAAAATGTATAAAACAGGCAAAAACGTAAAAAAAACAAACGAAAACATATAAAAACAAATGAAAACGTAAAAAATAGACAAAAACGTAAAAAAATCAGACGAAAACGTAAACAAGGGATTAAAACGCATAAAAATGGAAAAAAACGGACGAAAACAGATAAAAATGGACGAAAATGTATAAAAAGGACAAAAACGTAAAAACGAACGAAAATGTATAACAACGGACAAAAACATAAAACAAAAATCGGACGAAAACACATAAAAATGGACTAAAACGGATAAAAATGGACAAAAACGTATAAAAACAAACGAAAAAGTAAAAAAACATACGAAAACGCTTAAAACATATGAAAACGTAAAAAAGGGACGAAAACGTAAAAAAATGGACGAAAACGTAAAAAAATAGACTAAAACGTAAAAAAAGGACAAAAACGTAAAAAACGTTTAATAGAATTTATTTTGATATAATTAAATCACTGGATGCTTAGTCCAGTGGTTGGGGCGTTGCTTTTTGGGCAACAAGACTCGAGTTTGAGCCTATGCTGCCCTTTTTAATTCATTTTAAAAAATGAGGACTAATGGTGCAAAAAATATTAACGGAGGGACTATCGGGCAAATATTATTTAAACACTTAACAGTCAAACTAACGGCCTATCTAAAATAGGGACTAAATGAGTGCAAGGTTTCAAAAATAGGTATCTCTAGTGTAATTAAAATGACTTAGGGACTAAACATGAAATCTGAGCAAACCACAGGGACTAAACGTGTAATTTTTTCTTGTCCAAATATATGTGGATGAAATTATATTCGGATCAACTTCGCAAGAGTTATGTGACGATTTCTCAAAAATCATGCATGACGAGTTTGAGATGAGTATGATGGGAGAACTAAACTTTTGCTTGGGTCTTCAAATAAAACAATTAGAAGATGGGATATTCTTTAACCAATCTAAATACATAAAAGACATGCTTAAGAAATTTGGTCTTGAAGACTCAAAACCTATTAAAACACCTATGTCATCGGAAACCAAACTCACCAAGGATGAAGAAGGTGAATCCGTAGATAACACTAAATATAGAGGAATGATTGGTAGTCTACTCTATCTCACGGCTAGTAAACCCGACATTATGTTTAGTGTTTGTCTATGTGCTCGCTTTCAATAAGATAAAAAAACATCACATCTTGAAGCCGTAAAATGAATTTTTAGATATATAAAAGGTACTACACATCTAAGATTATGGTATCCCAAAGGAACGAGAGTAGAAACCATAGTGTATGCCGACTTAGACCATGCCAGTGACTATGTCGATAGAAAAAGCACAAGTGGTATTTGTACTTTTGTTGGACATTGTCTTACCTCATGGTTCTCTAAGAAACAAACGGCTCTCGCTATCTGTTGGTCCATGAAATTTGAGTAAAACAAGAACAGCTTCCATTAATAATGAAAACAATTGTTACAATGACTCAAAACCTATTAGATTACATGATAACATCTTCAACTTCTTAAAGGGGATACTTTCGGTATGGTATCCCTTAGGTGAGGGTTTTTCCTCTTTGGGTGACAAATAAACTCTCACTGATCCAAGCTATGCTTGTGATTCAGTGAGAGGATGATCCTATCAACTAATACACTATGTGTATTCTTTTTGTTTGTTTAGGAATCCATACTAAATCTATTACAACACAGACTATATATACACAGGTAAACTAGACAAAGATAAGATAGGTAGGTGTGAGTTGACATCCACTTGCTATGAGTTGACATCCACTTGCTATGAGTTGTCATCCACTTGGTGTGAGTTGTCATCCACCAAGTGGTCCCTCTTGTACTTTGTCTGACTTCTTTGTTGGAAGTTCCCGCCCATTTATCAGTCTGCTTGTAGAGATAGTATCTTCAGGGTCACTAAGACATTTGTCAATTCTCAGTGATACTGGTGTTGTTTGTAGCTCGTATACTTTACTCACTGACACCGTATCAGTAAGTAAATCTTTCTTCAACAACGGGCTTTTCACAACACTCACTGATTTCTTTATCAGTGAGTAACCCACTATTTTATCAGTGAGTTAGGCTATTTTATGTTCAAATCTTGTCAGGGAACTTGGGTCAAATTCTTGACCCAACAATCTCCCCCTATTTGAATATACAAATAGCCTTGGATCAAACCTGCTTGTTCAGAGACTTGGGTTTAGCTTCTGAGGTTCAAGGGTTCAGGGACTTGGGTTTAGTTCCTGAGGTTCAGGTTCAAGGGTTCAGGGACTTAGGTTTAGTTCCTGAAGGTTCAGGGGTTCAGGAGACTTGGGTTTAGTTCCTGATATTCAGTGAGTTGAATGACCGGTTTAGTGACTGGGTCAGGGTTCATAGGGTCCTGAGGGTTCACTTTGACAGGTTCATTATTTGTTTCACTGAGAGGGTTCAGGTCTTGTAAGGTTCAGGTTCCTGGGGTTCAGGGTTCAGTGACTGGGGGTTCAAGGTTCCTGAGGGTTCAGTCAACTGGTATGATCTGGTGTTCAGGTTTATGTTATGGTGTATGTGTTCACTGACCTGATGTGGGTTATGGGTCCACCATGCTTCCGCTGCTCCACTGATTCTTACAACCATTCTTGAATCATCTTGGAACTCATGACATACCCACTGATGACCACACTTCCTGAGAACTTTTCACTCCCTGATCCCTTCTCCCCCTCAAAATTTGCGACTCAACGCAATTTTTGATCAGGTTATCTCAGCCTGATAATCATCCCGAAAACCACATCACCCCACCCTGCTTTACCTGATTTTCTTAGGTTACTGATAAGTATTACTACTTATTTTTTTAACCACATCACTCCCTGACACAATTCGTGCCACCTGATACAACTACTCCCTGATAAGTTCATCAGCTTACTCCATTTTTGGAGACCGGTTTCAGGGACTTGGTACTGATGTTCAGTGGCTTGGGTTTTAGTCACTGGTTTAGGGACTTTGGTGAGGTTCAGTGACCTGGGTTTTAGTCACTGAGTTCAGTCACTTGTTGGTTGTGGGGTTCAGTCACCAAAAAGGGGTACAGGTATTTAGTGACTGAGGGGTTTTGTTTTCAGTGACCTGGTTCAGTTGGTAGGGTTTTAGTCACTGAGGGTTCAAGGTTTCAGTCAGCTGAGGGGTCAGTAACCGGGGGTTCAGGGACCTGGATCATTTTGATACATCAGTGTCCTCCCCTTTTTTTACTCACTGATGAAAACACTTCTGAACAATTATCCTTTCCATATCAGTCTCCCATCTCATTTGTATCACACCCCTGATCAAATTTTCACACACACTGAGTTGTATACCACTTCAGTCCCTGATTCATATCAGACCCATTTACTATCTTCATGCCTGGTTAATACTCCCTCAGTTACAACCAACACTAACTGATTTTTTTTAATCAACCCATACACATCAGCCCCCCCCCCCCCCCCTTTTTTTTTTATTATTATTTTTTTTAACCTGACTTTTCACAGGACACTGATAATTACAATCCATTCAGGGAGTTCTCATTATCAACCTCATGTTCAGGCTTAGCCTGAATCACATATACACTTCCTGATGCGATATTCATTACACTTGTCAATCCATTTCTCTTTTTCAGTCAGGCTCAGCCCAACATCTCTCAGACCCATTTTCCTTATACTCCAAACAACAAATCTAGAATCAGACCATTTCATTTTTTTATTTCTTACCAGATCCTCAAGGACCTCAACTGATTCGTGGTTTCGAAACTCGCTAAATCCAACTCAACTCAATCCTTTTCAAAATTCCAAACCATAAATCCATTTAAACCCATTTTTTCGATCGAGGGTTTTTTTTTAAACTCTTTTGTTTTTCTCGTTCTGTATTGATCGATAGTTTTGTGGGAGAGTGATGATATTGAGTTTGTGTTTTTTTGTTGAACGAGTCTGGTTTTTTTATGGTGATAGTTCCTGTTTTGATTGGATCTGGTGAACGTGGATCTGGATTGTTTGACCGATTGTAATTTTTATCGGTATTGAGTGTTTGATATGGATAGGATTTGGTTTGTGGTGGATTTTGGTTTATGGAAAGGATCTGCCTTCTTTGTGTAATGAGAGGTTTTTTTGTGTGTGTAGGTTTTTGTTTAGATCTTGGTTTTGTCGATCTGTTTTTTTTTGTGAGAGGATATGGGTTTTGTGGATTTGTAATAGATCAGATTTTTAGGTGTGTGGGATGTGTATTTTTGTGTGGGTTGTGTGTGTGAAAGGGATTGGCTTTTTGACCGATTATTAAATCAGTAGGGTTATTTTGGGTTTGGTGGGGATAGGATTTGTGTGGTGGTTGTGTGTTAGGGTGGGTTTTGGTGTTTGTCAGTTACCTGTAAATGTGTTTCTCCCTCTCAAAAATTGCTATATTAGTAGCAGTTTTTGAAGATCACATTTATTTTTCTCATTGAAGATTGTTATCAGTAATCATACATGGATCTGGCTCATAAGAATGAACCTTAGGCTCTGATACCACTTGTTGGTCCATGAAATTTGAGTAAAACAAGAACAGCTTCCATTAATAATGAAAACAATTGTTACAATGACTCAAAACCTATTAGATTACATGATAACATCTTCAACTTCTTAAAGGGGATACTTTCGGTATGGTATCCCCTTAGGTGAGGGTTTTTCCTCTTTGGGTGACAAATAAACTCTCACTGATCCAAGCTATGCTTGTGATTCAGTGAGAGTGATGATCCTATCAACTAATACACTATGTGTATTCTTTTTGTTTGTTTAGGAATCCATACTAAATCTATTACAACACAGACTATATATACACAGGTAAACTAGACAAAGATAAGATGGGTAGGTGTGAGTTGACATCCACTTGCTATGAGTTGTCATCCACTTGGTGTGAGTTGTCATCCACCAAGTGGTCCCTCTTGTACTTTGTCTGACTTCTTTGTTGGAAGTTCCCGCCCATTTATCAGTCTGCTTGTAGAGATAGTATCTTCAGGGTCACTGAGACATTTGTCAATTCTCAGTGATACTGGTGTTGTTTGTAGCTCGTATACTTTACTCACTGACACCGTATCAGTAAGTAAATGTTTCTTCAACAACGGGCTTTTTACAACACTCACTGATTTCTTTATCAGTGAGTAACCCACTATTTTATCAGTGAGTTAGGCTATTTTATGTTCAAATCTTGTCAGGGAACTTGGGTCAAATTCTTGACCCAACACTATCTCAACAACCGAAGCCGAATATGTATCAGCCGGAAAAGCATGTAAACAAGCTCTTTGGATGAAGCATGCTCTCGTCGACTACGGAATTCAACTTAACAACATCTCTATTCTTTGCGACAACAAAGGAGCTATCGATCTCAGTAAAAATCCAGTTCAACATGCTCGAACCAAACACATTGAAATCCGTCATCACTTTCTTCGCGACAATGTTCAAAAAGGAAACATCTCAATCAAGAAAGTATCCTCAGAAGACAACATTGCCGATATCCTAACAAAACCCTTAAGCGCGAACCATTTAATCTTTTTAGACTTGGATTAGGACTAATGGAACTAAATTTGTAGTTAAAATCTTAGCTTAAACCTTAGCTTAACCAAACATGAAAAAACTGACCAAAACCAAAACTGGTCCCAAGGAACCCTTCGTCAACAAGGATGGAACCAAATATTTGGTTCCGCCCCATCCGTGGGTTCCTGTGTCAGTTTTTGAATATATTAAACAAATACTCCTTTCTCATACCCAAAACACACGAACAACTCAAACTCATCCCATAACACATCACTCTCAAAATTTAGGCATCTCCTTCAACCAATTTGTGCTCCAATCAACACTGTAAGTTTCCTAACTACATTTACGCTCCTGATCCTGAGTCTAGGGCTTCTATTTTTTGCACAAAACCAAAACTTGGGGATTATGCATATTTTTGATAAATCATGAAGTACACTTGTTAAATTACATAACTAATCATGTTTCCCTTAGTTAGAATTGCATCTTGTAAGACATTATCATAATTTACAAAAAGCCCCATGTCAAATTTTTGTAAAAAGCTTCTCACAATTAGGACAAATAATTTTTCACATTGTTCATACAAATAAAAACGTTATGTTTAAAACATCATTTGCATAATGTCTCTTGAATGCTAAAGAAAGTACATAACTGATATGTATTTTTGGGTACTTTCAATCGAAGCTACATTAAGTTAGGAGCGTTTGGGTTATCTCTCGTTTTGTTACAAAATTTGCTAAAAGAAATTCTTTTTATGCATTAAAAGGAGTCGAGATAACCGCACCTCCACATTGTCCTCATATAGGCACACACTAGAACATTATATCTAAATTCTCGTTAGTTTTGACTAAAGTATGTAATTTTTGTATCTAGAATCAATCATGCCTCCCGCAACTTTTTATGATCCCAAAGACACTCTAAACTACCTTCCCAAACATCACAAAACTAAGGGTCTTACTCCGGCTCAAGTAATCTTTAAGGCTTTAGAAAAACGTTACGTTCATAAGGGTAGAACCATTGACCCATCCTTTCTAGAAGGAACAAACATTCGTCAAGAACTTGCAACCATTCGCTTTGATGGTCACTTAGACATCAACGAACAAATTTGTCCTAGATTTGTTTTAGAATTCTATGCTAGAGTAATTCTCACAACCAATGATTATGGTCTGATGTCAATCCAATTCAAAATAAACCAAAATGACTTCAACATACCTCTCAATCAATTTGTTAAAGTCCTTGGAATTCCATGTGAAGGTACATGCCTTTACTCGGATAAATGGTCCCTATCAATCCTTGACTCGATCGTTGATCGTATGCCTCCATACGATACTCCTCTAGTTTCCAAAGAAATAATCCGAGAACATCTTTTCCTTACAAGAACTTCAAACACTAGAACAACCCACACGGGTAATGAAATCAACCGAGACCCATTTAGCATGGAACTCAATGAACTCAAGCCTCAATTCAAAAAATGGGAAGAAATCCTTAAGGCTAATGTCTTGTGTACCATAGGTAATCGTGATCACATCAATGCTTGTCTTTGTTACATGCTTTATAGTTTGTCAACCCACCAACCTTTCAACTTTGCCTATTATGTTGCAAAAAGGATGGCTGACATACCCATGCTAGGAACCACCGCTCTTCCCTACGGGATGCTTCTCACCCGTCTCTTTAAAGCCTTTGTACCCATTCCACCCAATGCTAAAGGGTTTTGTCCTGACTACTCTCTTGTTGATCACATCTTTGTGCCATTAAGTGATAAAAGAGTAGCAAAGACTTAAGGAAAACGTCCTCATCCTCCAACTTCCTCATCATCATCATCAATGAGCGAGGATGATGGACTTCCCAACTCTAGGCTTCCTCCTCTTGACTACTTCCAATAACTTCCGGTCATTGAAAATCCATCGGAAGAATTCAAGCAAACAAAAAGAATGTTCAAGTGCATTGGAAGATTCCTCACCAAGATCAACAAGAAATTGGATAAGCAATGAGAGGTTTTATGAATGTTTGATACATTTGCTCCAAAACAATGATGTTTGATCTATTTGTCTTTTCTTAGAATGATAATTTAACTTTGAACGATTATGTGAACTAACCTTGTCTTGCAAGTAGATAACATCTTGATGTTATCATTTTTCCATTTTTTTCACATTATTGGTGAAATTATTAGCCCTTGCTTGATCTATACCCTTACATGTGTTAATACTTGTTTTATTGTTATTTTCTAATCAAAACCAATTAATTACACATGTTTTAGAAAAAATTTCGAGATTTGAATGGGGTTCGGGGGGTCAAATTTGCCCTCTGTTTACTTTTTTGGCCTGGCGGATGGGACGGAACCAAAAATTTGGTTATTTGGTTCCGTCCGTCCAAAATTTTAGTTCCGCCAAAATTGGCCTGACGTGGTTCCGCCTGTGTTGTCGATTGGTTCCGCCTTCCAACAGTAACTATTTTTTAAATTTTCAAATTCCCGTTTAATCCCGCACTCTAGATCACTCATTTTTGTTACTATGATACTTTTCACTGATATTCACACACATTAGGATAATCTTAGTTCACTTGAACCAATAGGAAAACCATTTCCCACCAAAATTTGAAATTTCTCAAAACCACCTTAAGGAACCTTTCTCCATAAAGGAAGGAACCCTTAATTTGGTTCCTTGCTATCCGTGGGTGTTTGACATAAAAGATTTTGTGATGATTGCACCTCATTTACTACATATCTCACTTATATCACTCAACACTCTTCCATTGGATTGACTTTGATGATTAGACAACCTTCTCTACCACTTTCAAACCATTAGAAACCTCCATTTTTGTATGGATTAACATCAAATCCAAGCACAATCTTCCATGAATCTTGAATTCTATAAATTAGCACCTCTAGGATGATCATTCCGCACACCTTCACCACCATTTCCTGTGAATTTTTGCATATCTCAAGCATTTTTCACAATGACAAAATCAACCAACTCTTCACCACCCTCAAGACCACCTAGAAGAACCGCAAGGATAAGTGTAAAACCTTGTTGTTTTGTCAACCTAAACTCATCATCATCAGACTCTTCACCACTCAAAATCTCATCTCCTATCCATGATGAAAACTTCCTAACTTTGACCACTCCAACACCTTCACCTATCATCGTAACAACTCCACCACCAACAAAGACACCAGTAGCCACCACACCACCTCCCGCTCCATCTCAAATGCCCAAATCACCATCACCTCCCAAGTCTCCAAAACTTCAACCCATAGAACTCTTTGCTACACCACCAACCTCACCACATCCATTTTTGGACAACTTCGAGGACTTACCACCAAGATCAACAAATCCACCACCTCTTCCGTCTTTTGCTTCCATTGAGCGTATCGCTCATGAACAACCATGGGCATTTTTTATGCCCAATGAACCTTTTAATTGTGAACCATCTCAACCTCAACCTCTACTTTTTCATCCCATTTATAGGGAAATCCATGGCCTACTCTATGGAGACCACGCTCCACCACCTCAACAACCTCAACCCTTTTCACCTACTCTTAGGAACTTTGATGAGTCCATGTGGATTGATCCTCCACAAACTCAAGATGAAATCAATGATGAACTAGACCACCTCTATGCCTTCTCCAACATGGTGGATTCTCACCTCCATGAAGCCATGCAACTACAAACTGTGGAAAACTTTAATAATAGTTAAGCACACACTTAATATAAGTTTTCTGAACCGTTTTTGGACTCTAGGTTGTTAGGCCTTGATCTAGGGTAAACTGTTATAAGCACAATGATAATAAAGGCGGAATATTCAATTGACAGAATCAATATTATCACAACAAGGTTGTGCCAAACTCTCTTTGTTATTAAACCAGCCCCAATGCTATGTGATCAAATATAGCACGATTACAATCTAATCAGGGATCAAAGATCCTTGAGGCTAAAAAAACCTAACAACATCAGACGGTTTCTACCCAAACCCTCGTCTGATGTTCCCACACACACTCTTTTGGTGTCTACATCTTAACACTCCTGGTGTTTTAATTCTAAGCACATTAAGCACATAGATAAGCATGTAGTACACCGAATAACTAAGCTAAGATATCCCTTTTATAGAATAAAGGAGATCTTTACAATATGGATAAGTCTTATCAAACTACTTGCTTGTTATGTGTGTCAGTCATTAAGATACAACTTGTTCTGTGTATACAACATGTTGACTGAACACATATCTAAGATATTATCTACCGTATATATTTGACTTTTATACAAATAATATCTTCTTCATTCTTATCCATTCAGCAGTAGTATGACTCTGATCAGCAGTAGCTTATTTGTTGTACTAGCAGTACCTTCTTTGTACTAGCAGTACTAACTTAAGTTAGTACTGTTAGTTATAGCTTCATCAGACTTTAACAATACACTAGCAGTAGAAACATTTTCACTAGCAGTAGTATCTACTTGGTGTATTTTCCATATTTTCTCAGCAATCCTTATGTTTCATTCTTCTTGTTTTGTATCATCGAATCTATAAAACCCAACACAAACCACCTTGCTTTCTTCAATCATAACTCCACCAAATCCCAACCATCAATCAACAAATGTTCCACCACCACACCACCAACAAATGAACCTAGTCTACACCAAACTTCCCTCGCCATGGTTGCTCCATGTGTGAAAGAACAGCTCATCTTAGTGAAAGAACCAAAATAATTGTTCATGAACTCCAAAACGAGATGAGATTCATTCTAAATCACATCCTCGAGCGTCTTAACGCTCTCTCTCATCCTCCACAATAGATGATCACATTAGGAGCTTCACATCTTAGGACTTTATTTTTCTATTTTTCTTAGGATTTTTATTTCCATGTTACTTTTTTTCCCTAGATATAGGATTTTTATTCATTTTTGTCCAATCATTTTGACTCTTGTCATAATGAATTTTACTTAAATGAATGTTGTTCGATTATTTGTGTGTTGGTTGTGATATTTAATTATGTGTTGATTGTGTTACACATTATATATGGTTGGTTTGGTTTATTTATCACTAACCTTTGTTTTGTAGCACTCAAAATCCATGCATCTTATACTTGGCACCCTAACTAGGGGGAGTATTGACCAAAGGGGAGCTAATCAAGCTCGGGTTTGCACTACATTCCGCTACGCCTTTCTTCTTTTTGTTTCGACAAAAAGGGGGAGAAAATATTAAACTCAAAACTCACAACATTTTATAAAATTTAATATTCTAAATTGATTTAAAAGTTGCATAAAACTAGTTTAATCTATAATTTTAAAGACTTGCACTTTATTTATCTCATTGCTTAAAAATAAACTTTATATTTTGTCCTCAACAAAATGGGGGAGATTGTTAATACAAATATCGTCTAAAAAACGTTATTTATATTTTACGATCTTTGCTATATTTTGTTAACGACAATTATAAACTTTATTTTAGCAAAACATAAATATAATTAAATCTTTTACATATATAGTCACAAGTCTTTCATAAATACAAAGTTAAAACATCACCTAACTAG
This sequence comes from Artemisia tridentata subsp. tridentata, assembly GCA_021014915.2. Lineage (NCBI taxonomy): Eukaryota > Viridiplantae > Streptophyta > Magnoliopsida > Asterales > Asteraceae > Artemisia > Artemisia tridentata. Next base: position 218,370,392 of record CP139507.1, read on the forward strand.
TATATACATTTTACAAGTTCACTTTCATATACATTTTAATCTAAAAATGGAAATGTACTATGACATCATGGCATGCATCATCTTTGAAATCTTTGGAAGATTTTGAAGATCATTGGAAGATATCATGAATATCTTGTTTAGATCTTTACTCAACGAATCCTTGGAAAGATATGGAAATATTTTGGTTAGGTTTGATTAGGATTTTTGGAGATTTTCTGTCAGGTCCCCGCGGAACCAAATAGGTACACGGACGGAACCCTATATTTGGTTTCGTCCCATCTGTGGCTTGCTGAGGCTTTTTGCCTATAAATAGCAAGCCACTCCATTTTGTTTCCTCATCACTTACAAGCATAAACAACATCATATATTCTTTCATTCATATCTAACTCATTCATATTTCATTTTAGTGAACTTCTTTGTAGCAAGAAAATCATAGCATTACAAGCTTCAACTAAGCGTTGCAAGGCTTGTTAGTTTGTTACTGTGTGAATTGTTGTTGTTCATACATCATTGTTTGTACCAAACAATCATAAACCATCTGTAGTGACCGGTTAGTATTTTAGTCCTCAAAATACATAGTGTGACGGGAGTGGTTGTACCATTGTAAAAGAACTCGACATCAAGCTTTGTGTCAGAAATATTGTGTAAGCGACGTGTAAAGGTTTTCTCCGCCGGTTAAAGGAGCTTGTTGATTAGTGAATAAAAACTCTAGAGTTTGAAACTCGGGGAGTGGAGTAGCGCAAGGAAAAAGAGTCCTTGTAGACCGAACCACTATAAACAATCGTGTTGTGGTTTGATCGTTTCTTTCTTTACTTGCATATTGTTTATTGTTTGTTATTTACATTAGTTAAATTCACATGAAGTACTCAAAGCAAATAAATTTTAAAACGGTAAAACTATTCAACCCCCCTTCTAGTTTTCCACAACCTTCTTAAGCCTAGACCTTCTTGGGGGCAGGCACATACCAATCCATCATATTCTTGCTTGAGCAACCCACCTTTGCTCCAAGACCCAGTACAACATTTTTTATTCTTTCACCTCTGTTTGGTCTTGTAAGCTTACTTGCAGTAGCTATAAGAACAAGGGGGCCAACAATTTTGGAAGTGCAAGCCTTAGAATTGGTAGGCTTTCCCTTCCCCCCTTTCCCCCAGATGTGGAAGCCTTTCCCTTCCACTTCCTCCCCCTTGTAGTGCAAGCCTTGGAAGTGGTAGGCTTTCCTTCCCCCCCCCTTTTACTTTAGATGTGGAAGTCTTTCCCTTCATCCTCATCCCCTTAGTACAAGGCTTGGAAGTGGTAGCCTTTGGTGGTATGTCCATTTCTTCATCACTGGATGATATGTCCAGTTCTTTATCCTCATCACTGGATGACATGTACATTTTTTCATGCTCATCACTGGATGATATGGAAATCACTTCTACAATTGTCTGCATACCTTTATTCTGCATCCCCATATTTTGCTGGTTTGCCCTAACACACCCGTTTTCAAGAAACTTTATCATTTTTTCAAGAGCTTCCAGTTTTGCATCGAACCTAGTCCCCTTTTCAAGATAGCCTATCCTTTTTTCATGATCTTCCAGTTTTGCATTCACCTTACTCACGTTTTCAGTATCTTCACAGCCCTCATCAAGTTTCCCCTCTCCCTTATTGATGTTTTGAGTATCTTCACAGCCCTCATCAAGTTTCCCTTCTCCCTTATTCCTGTTTTAAGTATCTTCACAACCCTCATCAAGTTTCCCCTTTCCCTTATAATCTGTAGTTTCGCATCATTGACAAAGGGACTAAATGTGTAATACACATAAATCAGAACAATGAAAAATAATACACTGACCTTTCAAGACCTCAGGTTGTTTGTGCGCATATTCCCATAAGTCATCAAGAATCTCATCAGAAATTTCATCCGATTCCATCCAAGAGGTACCATATTTAGACCGAACAAACACTACCATTTCATCGGTTAACTTGAAATTGCTCCAGTCCTTGTCTGCCATTGTACGAAATTATGTGAAAAATGATCGACTTTTGGTCTATAGTAGAGGAGTAGTGTGTAAGGATTAGAGCGGGAAAACACGGGTTGTGCAGCTATTGGGTAGACACAAGTGTGAAGTTTAGGGTTTTACTTAGTTTGCACACTTGCAAATAATGTCCCTTGACTTAGGTATTGAGTTTGACTAAAATGGGACATATCACGTACCAAGATCCGTTATCTTAACTTTTAGTAGTCAACAAAGAAGGTCATCTTTTATCTTCTTCCCCAATTCAAACACTCATCCAAACCCTAAACTTTAAAATAACTCATTCAATCGAAATGGCTTCATCATCATCTTCTGTTCGAAGTCGTCGTCCTCCACCACCTACCCATTGCGAACATGAGGAACCCGTTATTCAACAAACATCACGAACCGTCTATCATCCTTTAAGACATTTTCTAGGCTGCATAAATTTTTATAATGTAAGTGATTTTTATTTTGTTTATGATTCTGGTATATGGTAATATGTCTAAACATGCAGGGTTTAAAATGTGGCACCTTTTACTGGCTTGATCCTGAATTACCAAGTGACTACTACAAACAAGAAGTGCACAAGTTGATTCAAATGGAAAAAGAATTGAAAATAGACAAATGTAGTTTGAATGAAAAAATAAGAGACTTGCAAAGGGATTTTGAGTATCAGAAATCTTATTTGCAAAACCAAGTGTTACTTCTGCAAATGGAATTGAAAGAAAGCAAATCAAACTTAGTGGTTTATAGGAAATGTGTTGTTGTAATGGCTCTGGTTGTTGCTTTTATGTTGTTTGTAGGAAATGTGGTGTAGAAGTCATGATGTAATATGGTAATGTAGAAGTAGAATTGTGCAAAGATGTAATGTAGTTGACTTTTGTTTTTGACTTTTACCTCTATGAATAGAGCTCTGTATTCACATTTCCAATTAATAAGAGTATAACAACCTTTCCTCAAATATGGCTTAACTCTTATTCTCTCTAACAGCCTGCACTAATTTGATAGAACCAGCATTGGTAAATGGAAAGAAAACAGCCTGCACTAATTTGATAGAACCTGCATTGGACAAATGTATGACATACAAAAGTCAAACAATGTCAATTGGTAATAGTTTAATACAACCTGGGATACATCATAACAACCTGCTACATTGCAGCACCCACATATACAATATTTGATACAACACAAGTATTACTAAAAATCCGTTTGAAAACCTAAAGTTATGCAGATAGATTGCATCAGCCACAAATTCAAATAAACAACATTTACAACTGGACTACATAAACATCATATCAACCTACATCAAACTTACAAAACATTGTCTATGGACAAACCCATATGGTTTATCCTACATCAGATACTTAAAAAACATTGTCTATGGACAAACCCATATGGTTTATCCGAATCAGATAGTTACAAAACATTGTCTGAGCATTCGTCAAGTTTTTTTATGCCCACCATAGTTACAAAACATTGTCTAATCATTCATCCAACTTACAAACATTTTCAAACATTGTCTACGGACACAAAAATAGAGGACCATGTTTAACCCATCTTGAACAACCATCAGCACACATCAAACTTTAAAAGTCTTTGTGACCTGTTTGTTTCATCACTTAGAAAGAAGCAGACCATTGAACCTTGACCTAACCCTGCTTCCTCCCTCAACTCCCTGAAACTAGCTGGTGAAACAACTGCCACCTTCCTCCTCACCTTCCCTTGACCAACTAGCAGTGTTCTCTCACGCACTTCGAACACTTTCTCTATCCTTTCATGCTTCACAATAGCGACAGAGAACCCATTAGAGCTGGCAATTTCTGACACGGACCTGTTAACACAACACGACACGACCCGGTCTTAACAGGTTTCGTGTTTGGCCTTAACAGGTTTCGTGTCTTAACAGATCCGGACCTGTTAAGACACGATAAGACATATGAAATCTTCATTCGTGTCTTAACAGATCCGGACCTGTTAAGACACGATAAGACATATGTACTAAATGAAACCTGCTAAGAAATTTGTTAAGGAACCTGTTAAGACACGATAAGACCTGTTAACAGGTCTCTTACCAGGTTTCTTATCGTGTCTTAACAGGTTTCATGTCTTTAACATGTTCCTTAGCAGGTTTCTTAGTAGGTTCCTTAACAGGTTCGCTAGTTTAAATTTATGATTTTTGTAAACAGGTCTCTTACCAGGTTTCTTATCGTGTAACCTGTTAAATTTCGTGTCGTGTTCGTGTTTGGAAAAATTGACACGATTAGTTATCGTGTCGTGTTCGTGTTTGGCCTTAACAGGTTCGTGTCTTATCGTGTTCGTGTCGTGTCGTGTCGTGTCGGACCTGTTATGCCAGCTCTAGAACCCATACAAGTTGTACTTCTTCACAAGTCTTGATGGTATAGTCTGTTACAAAATGTACAAAACTTAGCATTAGTTTTTTTTGGGGTGATTCTATCAGACATTATGATCTATCAATCATCCTATCAGACACACAATGTCTCAGACAAATGACAGCTATATATCTGTGATGAACTCAAATAAGTACATTTTATTATCATCATTTATCCTATTTATTTGACTTGTTTTATTATATTATCTATGAGAATCGATACATTAATGTTTCCTTTAGTAATTCTCAGGTAAAAACAAGCATTATGTGAAACTTGGCGATTTTGGACTAATTATGGAGCAAAACAAGCGAGATGTCAAAAGTCTACTGAAATCCAGAAGATGCGCCGTATCTCACTCAACAGATACGACGCAATATCATACTTAGATGAATTCGAAGACCATTGCCTGACTTTGAAGAATGCGCCGCATGCAATTATGTCATGCGCCGCATATGAAACTTTGGTCAAAGAAGAAGATCAAGCTCGTTCTACTCCAGATACGCCGCAATATACTTCTAACGTACGGCGTATCACTATCAAGATTTCACAAATTACAATCCAAGTACATGCGCCGCATACAAAGATCAAGTTACGCCGCATCTGAAGACGGTGTACGAATATTCCAGAATATATTAATCTTGGACCCCACACGAAGTTAAGTCAATGCGCCGCATCTATCAACTCAATGCGCCGCATCTATCCCTGAGACAGAAACTATAAATACCCCAAGGACAGACGAATTTGAGAGCTCTCGGAGACCAACACATAGAGACCGAGACAGAAGAACCCTAGAGCCGAATTCAGACGACCAAGCAGCACAAGACACACCTCAAACAAAGATGCAAGAGCTGTAAGAAGGTCCTGCATGTATTCAATTCATTAAGTAGTTTTGTTTTATTGTTTTAGTACGCTTTAATTCATCAGGATTGATGGGCTTGTGTCATGTGACTACAGAAGATCATGCACTCCCCTTAATATTGCTTTCCCATTAATTAAAGTTTATATGTTGATGTCTTTGGTGACTTTTATTAGTGCATTGATAACCTCTGTGTCTAGCTGAGTCTTGCTTGGGTCGCCATGCCCCTTCCTCGCCTATTTATTTTAGCGTCTCTTGAATAAATAGGATAGACATAAGTAATCATTAAGGGTTTACTCACCGATAAGATTAGAGCCAACGAGAAAGGTTTAATTATATACACTTCATATAAAACTAGCAATAAAACAAGTGACAAGCTATTTAATTATCAGGACAGGTCTTCTTATTGTCTCGAGTATCTATCTGTGTACGTGTGTGCTAATCGCTGATTTGTGCTCATTAGTTTAGTTTTCCATATAATTATAACCAAACCGTGCCAGTCTCTCAGGCTGAACCCCCTTGCGTTAGATTAGGTTGTATAACTAACTTAGGATATTAAAATACTGATTAGAATAACTAGATAATACGTTCCACTCTTAGTGATCGACACTCTACTTACCATTATATTCATAATGACCGGGTAAACTGCTCGTTAAGTGTGTGTGTTATTGATAAGTCGGCTAAATATAAATTTAAAACTTGAGTAGGCATTAATACTGCTAAACCGCAACGACACATAACGCTCCATCAAGTTTTTGGCGCCGCTGCTGGGGAGTGAATTGTTATTATCTGTTAATTTGATTAGTATTTTAATTAGGTTTTTCTTTTTAGTTTTTTTTTTTAGATTCTAACCACTAACCCTGTTGTATATTAGATAGATTGCATTCATTGTATAATTTGCATATTTTCTGTTTTTGTGTGTTTTCGTTTTCTGTTATTTTTGTTTCTTTTTGTTTGTTTTTATTTTTGTTTTTCTTTTTCTGTATTTTTCTGCATTCTGCTGTCGTTGTATTGTGCTGATACAAACGATACGGCGCATCTGTTTTCACAGATACGGCGTATTGCGTTTAATTTTTATAAAATACAACGCGTTTAATAAATTCGAGTACGACGCATCTTTCCCCAAGATACGGCGTATTCTGTTTTTAATAAGAATTTTTTTTAAACCCTAACGCCATACGACACATCTGTTTTAACAGATACGACGTATTTTCTATTTAAATTAAAAACAGTTTTTCGAATTATTAAACAGAAGCGACGCATCGATTTTTATCGATACGGCGCATCTACTAAATCAAAAATCTTGTATTTTGAAACGTAACAAAAATACGGCGCATTAGCTTTTTGTTAATACGACGCATTTAATTTTAATAAATATAATCGATTTTTGATAATTTATACTGGATACGGCGCATTCTAATTCACAAGCGGTGTATCTGTTTTCTGAATAAAAGTCTGATTAAATTTTAACGTAATAAGATACGGCATATCCAACTTTTTGGATACGGCGCATCGTTTGCAGATATCAGCAACTTTTATTTTTCGTATTCCGTTTTCGTTGTTAATTTTCTGATATCATACTTTCTTGAAAATACCCTACTGATGCTTTTGTGATGATTTCAGGAAGTGCATGACCAGGAGTTCAACTAAGAACTTGATTAAACCTTTCGAAGATCCTGAACGAGCCTTACATTCGCTTAAAAGGCTTTTCAACACAAAAAGCTTTGAAATTTCAAGTTCGTTCGAGCTTGATTACTTTTCTGAAGAGAAGGAGACAGAAGAAACAGAAACAATGACGGAAAACACTACTATGGAGGAATACATGAACAAAACCCGTGCTGATTACAGTTCAGGAGTTGCTAGACCGAAGTTTGATGAAAAGTCAAAGTTTGAGTTGAAGGGTCAGTTTCTCAAGGAGCTAAGAGAAAATGCTTTAAGTGGAACAGAACATGAAGATGATAATAAACATGTTGAAAAAGTCCTCGAGATTGCAGATTTGTTTACTACAGAAGGAGTCTCTGACGATCAACTTATGCTAAGAATCTTTCCAATTTCGCTTAAAGGAGCTGCTAATAAGTGGCTAAGGAATGAACCTGCTAGTTCAATCACAACATGGGAAGATTTGAAGAGCAAATTCCTGAAAAGATATTGTCCACCTGCTAAAACTGCTAAAAAGATAGAGGCTATCAACAATTTCAAGCAAGAGCCTGATGAAACTCTTTATCAAGCTTGGGAACGATTTAAAGACTTATTGATGAAATGCCCTCAACATTATCTAAGTCCAATGCAGGAGATAATATTGTTCTATCAAGGATTGGACGTGCCTACTAGACAAATCTTGGATGCTAAGGGAGCTGTGCCTCAAATGAGTGCAGCCGATGCTAGAAAAGCCATCCAAGAAGCTGCTGATCACTCTCAAAAATGGCACGATGGAACCTCTACTAGATCTAAGAGCAGCACTAATTTTGACGGGTTTGCTGCAATTCAAGCTCAATTGGATAAAATTAATAGAGAGATGAAGAAGCGTGATGAGAAAGTTTATGCTGCTCAAGTTGGATGTGAAAAATGCGAAGGACCTCACTACACTAAAGATTGCCCTAAAAAGAATGAAAGTGAGACTTTTGAAGAAGCATACTACACACAATTTGGACAACCATTCCAACCTTCAGGAAGATTTAGGGAAGGTGCTCCGGGATACTATCAAAAGAACAACTATAATCCCACTTATCAAGAAAGGAGGCAGACTTTGGATGACACTCTAAAGCAAATTATGGCCGATGCTGCTAAAAGACATGAAGAGAACACCGCTATGATCAAAGAAATCCGAGCCTCAACGGATACTATAACAAGAAATCAAGGAGCTTCGATCAAAGCATTGGAACAACAAATCGGACAAATGAGCAAGGTTCTTCAAGAAAGGGGATTCGGAAGTTTACCTAGCTCAACTGAAACTAACCCAAGAGATCATGTCAAGGCCATATGCACTACTGAAGAAGTCACGCCTAACATACCTTTTCCTAGAGGATTGATGAATGGTAATGATGCTGCAAAGCCCGAATTTTTCTTTAATTCTTCAATCAGTTTAAGAAGGTTACTCAACGAGAAGGCAAAGATTGAAGAGGAGATCAAGGCTACAATGAAAGAAGAGATCTCTGCAACCGACTTACGTGCCTTGCCTCATAAAGAAAAGGACCCAGGAAGTTTTACTTTACCTTGTTCAATTAATGACATATCTTTCAATAATGCATTAGCTGACTTAGGAGCTAGCGTTAGTGTTATGCCCCTTAAGACATTCACTACCCTAGGACTAGGAAAATTAGCACCAACTAAGCTGCTTATTGAATTGGCTGATAAAACGGTAAAACGACCTGAAGGGGTTGCTGAAAATGTGTTAGTTAAGATTGAGAAGTTTGTTTTCCCCGTAGACTTTGTTATATTAGATATGCCCGAGGATGTTAAGATTCCTTTAATCCTTGGAAGACCTTTCTTGTCTACCGCCCATGCTAAGATTAATGTGTTTAAAAGAAAAATCTCATTAAAGGTAGGGAATAATAAACTAGTCTATAAGTGCCAAAATCCTGCTAAGAGCATAATTAGAGGCGTCTATGTGCTAGGATTAAGAGAACGTATGGACCTCGATCTAGAAGCTAGATTTATGGGAGAAACCTTGGTAAATAATGAATCACTTGAGACCTATAGTGGAGACTACATTGAATTAAATGACTTAATTTACCAATAGGAATCAATGATCAATTTATGGAGGATTTTGAACCCAAAAGTGAAGAAGGAGAAATTATGGATATACCTAGAGTCAATATGATCAACACTAAGAATTATGATGAATTTGAAGGATATCCTAGTTTCTGTGATTATGGTAGAAAGATCCATGTAGATTGTGCTTATAATTTACAATTTCCTTGCATGATAGGATTTAAACAGGTTAGTGCCAACTTTTTCCCTATTTTACCAATTAATGTAATGTCAAAAGATTTTTATAATTCTATAATGAAAAACAAAATTGAGTATAGAGGGAAAAACGTAGTTGGAATATTCATGAATGTACCTATTTTTGTCGGGAATTTAACTGTTGTTACAGATTTCACCGTCGTGGAAAACATGGATGCTTATCGTGATGTTGAGATGGGTGACGTGATCGTTGGAAAACCATTTTGTAAGGAGGTCGAAATTAACTCTAAAAGATTTGAAGGAAAGATCACCTTTCAAAGTGGAAGCAACGTTATCACTTACATGATGCCTCGTGCTCACCCAAGGTTTAAACATGCCCCTAACAAATTTTGTTACAAATTTACACCATTTCTTTTTGTAGATGAAAATGACGCTGAGGAAGGGATCGAGTATCCGTACCAAAAGATGAAAGGATTCTACAAAGGTGTACTTGAATTGGGGCCGGAATATGTTCGTGACGAAGTAATTCGCAACTACATCGTGCACGTACATGTGGGGATCAATAGAACAAAATAAGGAGTTGAACGTGAGTCTAACTTGAAGACTCTGGAATAAAGATAAGTGCTGACTGGGAGATAACCCGGAGGAAAATTTTATACTTTTCTGCTCTGTGTCGAGTCTGTCAGACCTGCAGAAGATGCGGCGCATCTCCATCATAAGATGCGACGCATCACTTGCACTGGTCATATCTTATTTTATTTTCTGCATTTTTATTTTTGACTTTAAAACTTTTTGTCAGTTTATTTAATGCGGAGCATCCCTGGTTAAGGATGCGACGCATCTTTTATTTTGATTCGTATTTATTCCAGGCTCGATACGGCGTATCTTCTTCCATAAGATACGGCGTATCGACTGACCTGATGATTTACAGTTTAATTTTTTAGGTTTTATTTTTACTAACTACTAATGTATTATGCAAGTTTGAACCTTCTTAACTCAGGTGTGTTAAAGTCTAAATGGTATTATAGATTCCTGCATTTTTGTGGATACATCATTTATGAAGCTTAAACGTTATCATCCACAAGAAAGTTGATTTTTACTCTTATACGAATAATGGAGGATCATACCGAGCAAATCTCAGGGGAGTTTTTCTGTTCTAATTCTTTTAATTTCCAGTTTTGAACCTTTGACACAAACAACGAGGACGTTGTTTAACTTAAGTGGGGGGATGGAGAATTAGAACACTTACTTGTCCTAAACTTTTTCAAAATATGCTTAAAATGCGCTTAATATATAAAAATTTAAAATATTTTTTTAGCATGTTTTTGTTTAAAGTATAAATTACATAACCGCACACATAACTCTATTCTTTCAAAAATATTAAAACTTTAGTGTGCCGGTGACTTGTAAACTTTAGAACTTGGCTTGTATACTATTCGAGACCACCATAATGAGTATTATCTATATAATTGGAGTGACTTGTCTAAATTGGTAAATTTCTAGGATTACACCCAAATAGCCTTTATACGTTATGTGATATTAACTAACTACACTGGTTAGTTAACCCCCGTATAAACCCTTTGTTTACTCTCACTTTTAGAGTAAGATACCCCTAGAAAAACCCTCAGAGCCATTCCTTTCGTTTCTTACACCTTTATTATAATGTTTCGATACACCCTTATACCTTAGCCTACCCTGTAGATTAAAATCCGTGGTTAATTGCTTTAGGCAAAGTGTGTTTCCTTACATTACCTGTGTTCGCGTGCGTAATTCATTATTTTTGGTTGGGTCGGGAAATTGCACAATGCAATTGATATGAAAGTAAATATTGTATAACTTTTAGTTTATTTTTCGTGTGTTTGCTACTTTCGCTATATCAGCTATTTCTGAAAGTATGAAGAGTATGGAAAAATTATCCGAAAAAATAGTGATAGAAAAGTTGTGAAATTTTACACATATATGTTGAAAAAAAAAATCGAAAAAAAATAGAAAAGAAAAAGAAAAAGGAAAAGTTGGAAGTTTGTTTTAACCAACTTATGTAAAGTTTTGTATTAAGTGGGAGATATCACCACTATTTGTTGTTGTATATTATATTTATGGATTAAATGGGAGTTGGCCGTTATGGGAGCGCCAACTAAGGTTATTCTTTGATTGAGATTTTGTTGAGTATAATTCGTGTCTACCTAAAGCGTGTGTTTCAAGTGTTAAAGCGTGAGTTATTCAATGATATGAGTCTTATTCATGGGATGGTTGGGAAAGTGATTAACCACACTTAGGATTTTAATTTATCTGTTTTGTTTATTTTTCATTTTACACCAATTTGTATCCCAAATATTATCCATACCCTATATCATTCTTCATCCAAACCTTTGATTTATTGAGATTAGGGATTTGAGCAATCTTAAGTATCGTAGTCGTGGATTCGGCTATGTATTTATGATTTTGTCGCCCTTTTTGATATAATATTATTGGTGAAGATTACTTGGTCCTATCTTTAGCCTATTCGAGTAAAGGCTTTGAGCAATTGCAAGTATCGTGGTCGTGGATTCGATCATGTATTTGTAATTTTGTCGCTTTTTCTGGAATATGAGATCGATAGAGATTAAAAAGGATGATCAACCCTTAACCAACAAACCCTTTTTACCGCTTTCGACTTGTTACTCCTTGGCTTTAGTGGGGGAGATGCGTATACTTGCCAAGCCTATGATAGAATATTCGTCACGACTAAGCAACTAAACGATTTAGAATTGTTTTACATTAAAAATTATTTTGGTTTCTACTTCGTTAAGTGTTTGGTTGTGTGATTATGACAAAACGAATACGTGCTTAAACATAAAAATAAATCCTAATATCTTTTAGGATACATTTTCATATGATTAATTCTAAGGTTTACTTGGGCACAAGTAAAGTTCAACTGGGGGGATATTTGATGAACTCAAATAAGTACATTTTATTATCATCATTTATCCTATTTATTTGACTTGTTTTATTATATTATCTATGAGAATCGATACATTAATGTTTCCTTTAGTAATTCTCAGGTAAAAACAAGCATTATGTGAAACTTGGCGATTTTAGACTAATTATGGAGCAAAACAAGCGAGATGTCAAAAGTCTACTGAAATCCAGAAGATGCGCCGTATCTCACTCAACAGATACGACGCAATATCATACTTAGATGAATTCGAAGACCATTGCCTGACTTTGAAGAATGCGGCGCATGCAATTATGTCATGCGCCGCATATGAAACTTTGGTCAAAGAAGAAGATCAAGCTCGTTCTACTCCAGATATGCCGCAATATACTTCTAACGTACGGCGTATCACTATCAAGATTTCACAAATTACAATCCAAGTACATGCGCCGCATACAAAGATCAAGTTACGCCGCATCTGAAGACGGTGTACGAATATTCCAGAATATATTAATCTTGGACCCTACGCGAAGTTAAGTCAATGCGCCGCATCTATCAACTCAATGCGCCGCATCTATCCCTGAGACAGAAACTATAAATACCCCAAGGACAGACGAATTTGAGAGCTCTCGGAGACCAACACATAGAGACCGAGACAGAAGAACCCTAGAGCCGAATTCAAACGACCAAGCAGCACAAGACACACCTCAAACAAAGATACAAGAGCTGTAAGAAGGTCCTGCATGTATTCAATTCATTAATTAGTTTTGTTTTATTGTTTTAGTACGCTTTAATTCATCAGGATTGATGGGCTTGTGTCATGTGACTACGGAAGATCATGCACTCCCTTTAATATTGCTTTCCCATTAATTAAAGTTTACATGTTGATGTCTTTGGTGACTTTTATTAGTGCATTGATAACCTCTGTGTCTAGCTGAGTCTTGCTTGGGTCGCGATGCCCCTTCCTCGCCTATTTATTTTAGCGTCTCTTGAATAAATAGGATAGACATAAGTAATCATTAAGGGTTTACTCGCCGATAAGATTAGAGCCAACGAGAAAGGTTTAATTATATACACTTCATATAAAACTAGCAATAAAATAAGTGACAAGCTATTTAATTATCAGGACAGGTCTTCTTATTGTCTCGAGTATCTATCTGTGTACGTGTGTGCTAATCGCTGATTCGTGCTCATTAGTTTAGTTTTCTATTTAATTATAACCAAACCGTGCCAGTCTCTCAGGCTGAACCCCCTTGCGTTAGATTAGGTTGTATAACTAACTTAGGATATTAAAATACTGATTAGAATAACTAGATAATACGTTCCACTCTTAGTGATCGACACTCTACTTACCATTATATTCATACTGACCGGGTACATTGCTCGTTAAGTGTGTGTGTTATTGATAAGCCGGCTAAATATAAATTTAAAACTTGAGTAGGCATTAATACTGCTAAACCGCAACGACACATAACGCTCCATCAATCTGATTAAGCAACTCTGTCATTACTGCTTCCCAGGACAAATACATAGAACTAAATAGAGGACCACATCAACCATGCATAAAGGAAGTATAGCAGCTAAAGATCCAGCTCAAGCTAATGACAAGAGAAGAGTTGGAACAAAGGAAGCAGACCATAAAGTCAACCATATCAAGTCTGTGTCGAAGATACAACAACCTCACAAGCTATAGTTTGATAGTTGTTTAGTTTGTAATCTCATTGATATTGTAGCGTAGCATTACTTTGACTTTGAATTTCAGTTTGTATATAAACTCTCACTTGTACCCATTTTCATTTAATGTGAAATACAAAAGTTTTTCCCTCCATAATATTTTATCTCCAACTCTCAATAAACCAACATCCACACTAACATTAAGCGTAACAATTTAACAAATTAGCAAAGTTTCAATACACTTACAAGTCGCCCATCTCTCCAGAAGCATGAAGTCATCTTTCTGTAGAATGCCCTTTCTTCTTGGTCATGGACAGTGTGAAACGTCCAATTACACATCTAGTTCATCCTACGGGCTTCAAAATCTGAATTTAATAATACAAAATTCGTTACAGATAATTCAAAATGTTACACTGATATCATATACTTGATGTAGTTATAGTTAATAAAGAAAAATATGCCAAAGTCATGTGCTTGGTGACAGAGGGCATTCATGGCTATGTTAGTGTTGTATGTCTCCACTGTTGTGATGGCCCCTCCATCAGGTTCAAACAAAATGACATTATATTCCTCCCCCGGGACAACCTGAGTACACACCATCCACTGACCAGGTTTAATATTCAAGTCTTGAACCAGTCTCAACCAACCACACCCAAACAGGAAGGAGTGGACGTATCGATCATAGAGATGTTCACTTTCCACCCTAACATTGTACTCAGTCGTATTAGTGGTAACCACAACATAGTCAGTAGGGGTTGGACCATTCAGCTATTTCAGAAAATCTTCCGGAAACAACTGCATAAGCAGAGATGTGTCTCTCACTGGCACTAAACATCTCCAAAACTAAGCACTTTCGGGCTCATAATTATGAAACTCCTCTCCATCCTCACTGTAGCAACTTACAGAAAACACATCCTCACCCTCTTCTATAAAATGTATGTAAGCAACATCCGAACATGTGATGTTGTGCATGACAAAATCATTCCACCTTGCTCCCTCAACAACACACACTAATTCTGGGACTCTTCTTAAACTAACTCTCCATCTAATCACACTACAGTTAACTAAGTAAATATAACGATTCCCATGATAGGAACCTCCTAAGACGTAATCATTATGCAGTTCCTGTATCTCAAAATTAATTTTTAAGCATTGTCAATTTCTTAAAACTAGTTTCTTAGAGAAATAATAGTTAATTCATATATGTTGTTAACTTACAAACTCATCCAAAACATCTTCAGGATCGTCCACAACGCAAACAAATTGATTCCCATACATAGTTACTGCATTAACGATTAAGATTAACACAAATAACGTTTGAATGAAGTAAAAATCAGTAAATATTATTACCTGGTATGTGTGTTGTTTGATTTTGCACGCCTTGCAAGTTCCGATGGTATGTGTTTGTGGGTGTGTGATTTGATAGGATGAAATAAGATAGAATGTGTTTGTGGGTGTGTTATACACGAGTTAAGGTATTTGCAAAAAATGTTCTCGTCGATATTCGTGCCTCAGGGTAGCTGAAGGGTGTTAAAGGCGGGAAAAGTGGATTGACGAAATTACCCTCACGTGCAACGCACGCGAGGACTTGCCTAACGGGATTTTCTAACGAGTTTTAGCAAGAAAACATAATTCGCAACTACAGTAACTCTTCACGGACCTTTCTTGCAAAAAACTGAAAGTTCAGGGACAGTATTCGCAATTTTTTTTCGAGGACATCATTCGCAATTTTGGCAAAGTTCAGGGACATTTTTCGCGCTTTACTCTTCTTTATATATTGGCGTGGTCGGTTTTATGATTTTATCATTTGAGATTCGCAATGCATACACGTTTATCTACGCTCTTTTTTAGTTGTGTGTGATGTCTATGTATGTGTATCTTTTTGCATGTCTATAAAAAGTGAAAACACGAAAACCTGTGAAATAATGAGACCCTGGCTGAAAGTGATTTACTGATTTTGCATTGAGCTATCAGTCCCTTGGAAAATGAAAAGAGTTGTGTTTTGCAGGGTGGCTACCTACATCTATACCTATAGTTCCTTTAAACTTAAAGTTTTCAACCAACCCAATCATTCATTTTCTGAAACTAGCAATTCTATATACGTATAAAGTGATAAACGTAAGTTTTCAAATGAGAAAATCTTTTGCTCAAGAAAAAAAAAAAAAGTTACTTGAGAGATTTATACTTTAATTTAGCTGCATGCAAATTGCCTACTAATCCAGAGTGTAACATATCATCATCGTTTGTGATTATGTATTATCAGTGTCTACTAAAAAGGATGGCATAAAATCAAAGTTTCTTTACGGGTTAGTGTAAACCTTTTATGGAAGAGTATGTAGGTTTTAATTTTCATCAAGACATCATGCCTAGACTCAGTGTTATAGTCACTAAACTGACCATCTTCACATCATCCAGAGTGTAACATATCATCATCATTCAACATACTACTAATCCACCATCAAATAGGTGCTATGCTCATCACTAAACTAAAAATATAAAAATACCGTACTTTATAGAATATATTACACAATATACTCTACACGTACTCACAAACCAAAATAATAATAATAGAAACACTCAATTTCTGTTTTTTGTTAGTTGGTGCATACCACCAAAAAATGCTCCTTTGACGCTCGATTGAAGGTGGCTGCTATGGTCTTTCGCGCATGATGGCACCACCACCAGTGATCCACCACCTTCCATAATGACCAGGTATAGGTGAATGAATATGGGCATATTGCCTTTAAAAGAACACAAAATACAAATAAAGCCTTCATGGTACAAAGAGATAGCCGATACTAGTTATATACCCTCATGCAACACGATTATTTGGCATAAATCACAATACAGTTAAATTTTAATTATTTATGCACGCAAATTGTATACTACTCCGTATCTTATTTTAATAATACA
Organism: Artemisia tridentata subsp. tridentata; assembly: GCA_021014915.2. Classification (NCBI taxonomy): domain Eukaryota; kingdom Viridiplantae; phylum Streptophyta; class Magnoliopsida; order Asterales; family Asteraceae; genus Artemisia; species Artemisia tridentata. Next base: position 218,387,039 of record CP139507.1, read on the forward strand.
CTAGTTATGAATGTGAATATCTATCTTGTAAATTTATATTTTAGCATACTAAAGCTTGTGCAGTCGCATATATTGTTAAATAAGATTAATGTAATGTAAAATCTTTTATACTTATATAGTTATAATACTCATGCACGCCCGGGTTTTTACATAACAATTTCAATATTTATTAATATCGATTTATATTTTGTATAGATTCTTGTTGGACGCAAGATTTGATTTTGTTTAACTGGAATGGCGTTAAGGTTATTATTGTTTAAATTTAACTATTGACATCATGTTTAGACATTATGCGTATTTAATAACACATAATGACCCTTGAAAAAAAAAAGTTTTTTTGAATACGCTTATTTAAACTTTAAAGAGTAATTACATACGTCTTTGCTATATGCACAATATTGTGTATGTATTTTCATCTCACAATTAACGTATGGTTGTGTCTTCATTTTGATATATATATATATATATATATATATATATATATATATATATATATATATATATATATATATATATATTAATGTTAATAATAATTCTAGTTGTATTTAGGGCCTGTTTGGTTTGTAGATGGTTTTATGATTAAGATTTGGAATTGGATTTAAATTTCGTTTAGTATTTAGATTTTGTATTTAATGTATGAGAGAGAAAATAATATTTAAATATATATTATATCTCTAAATATAAATTAAATATTGTTTATATAAAAGAAAAATAAAGAGTAATTAATGTGAGAAGTTTGTTTATTGTTTTATATCACAAAATAAAAAGAAAGGGACAAAGTTACAGACAGAAAAGAAAAAAATGAGACAACCTTTTGTCATAAAGTTGTTAAGGTAACCAACTTTAGAGTATGCCCGAGTATTTTGCTTTCATCCCAAACTTTGGGCCCCACATAAGTCTACCAAACACCAAATTCTACCATCATGACTTAACCCATTGCCAAATCATAGGCAACCAAACGGACCCATAGTTTTTATACCCGTGTATGCACGGGTTAAACTTATAAAGAGGAATAACATGAGTCGTCATTGAACGTGGATAGTAAAATTATTACATTTCCAGACATCCTTACTTAACCTGATAAAGTGGAACACAATGATTTGTTCGTATATGTACAATCTCGTGTATTTTTTTACGTATCATAGTAACTCGTACTTTTATTCTGATATTTTATAATTCCGTTCATATATAGTAATCTAATATATAGTGATAATAATATTATACTATAAACATTCATTGAAGTGGAATTTGGAGCCGGTACTGTTGCGAATCCGCCAGGTGGGAGGTCGGCTTGAGGGGGAGGACGACTTGAGTGTACCGTGAAGCCCGGGCTCGAGCCGACACTGTTCACACGCCGAGCTGATGGCTAAAAAGATTTAAAAAATGGAGTTAAGTTAGTGGCTTCTGCACTAAACTGACACTTAATTGTTTTTTTTTTTTCTTGAAACAGTGAACTTGTATTGAATAAATCAGCAAATTACAAGATACCAACACAACCAATTTGAACATGCTCAAATTGCTGATACAAAACAGAAATACAATCCAATTCTATATTACAATTCAGGAATTAAAGCTGATTCAAAGTTCACTATTCTTCTAGACATAGCATACACTTTGTGCTATCATCTAGGCAACCATGGAGAAATATCCAATCCTTGACTACATTTCCACTAGACAAACACCCTACCTGATCTTACTTATAGCCCATATAACTAAGATCAGAGGCTCTTATCCAGGGCATCATCAAGAAATGGATCAAAACTCCTGTTCCATTGGGTCTCTAATGCAAAGAGCTACATTTCTTTTTCAGGCATCACTCACCATACAAAGAGTTGCCCAATGATACATCTCACCTTGACTACATTTCCCAATCATTAGCTCTCCCAAACACCCCACCATGGAAGAGCTAACAGCTGACACTTAATTGTTGCCGCCTCCTGCATGTCCAACACGCATTTTCCATTATCCATATGCTTAGGGTTAGTTGCACCAGAGTTTGCTGCATTTTGTACATTTGTTTTCCATTCTCCTTTCCAGAAATATACATATAAGGTATCACCCGTTCATTTGTTTCTCTTTTTATAGCAAAGAAAAATCACAAAAAACTTACAAATAGGTAAGAAAATTAGGGCTGAAATTTATTTTATGCGAAAGCTATCTTGGTTTGGCCATTTTAATCTAAAATTGTTTGATGGGTTTGGGTCATTTGCGTATCATTACAGTTATTTATTTAGCTTTTTTGTTTTTGTTTTTAATGTATTTGTTTGTGTAATGCTTGGACAAGTTGAGTATGCTTGTTGTATACATTTTGATTAGGATGTTGTAATATTTGCAGAATTTATGCTTTCTTGTGGTGGTTCGTACATGTGATAGGGGTGGTGCTTGCTTAGCTATCATGATTCTGTCACTCGGTAAGTCGTAATTTTGGCGATAACATCCTTAACGTTTTTTTTAAATGTTGATAGATGTTGCTTTTGATATGCTAAATGTTTTGTGCTTTTGGTATATAGTGTTCATGTTGCTATTAAACTGTTGTCGTTTTCTTTTATACAAAAAAATTTATACTTGCTTCATGGTCGATGTGTTTTAATTTATGGGTTTTGGTCATTGTATGTGGATTTATTCTGGATAATATTTGAATCAATATAGTGATACGCCAAATGTTTATTTTTTTTAGGGCAAATGACAAAATATGCATCGAACTTGACACTTTTTATCATTGTATGTAGCCAACTATTTTTTGTCTCATTGTAACACTAAACTTTTGATTTTTTGTCATTGTAACACTAAACTTTTGATTTTTTGTCATTGTATGTACGATTTCCAGCGTGTCCATTGCCAGCGTGTCCCTTTGTTACACATAAGCTGCCAGCGTGTCAAGGCTACATACAATGACAAAAAGTGTCAAGTTCAATGCATTTTTTTGTCATCTGTCCTTTATTTTGTTCTAATTCTTTTGTCCCCTATGATCATTCCTTTTAGACAGTTTGATAAGTCTTTTTTGTTTGAATTGTTAACGAAAAAAATATGTACAACAATATTGATAACATTGTGTTTATTCAAATATATAAATTGGACCATAGCTATCTATACTACATATAATGGAGGAAGCACTCTCTCTCCAAAATTTTAAGACTTACAAGAAATTAAGCATGGTTTACAACACTTTAATGCACACAATTTTCAAACTTACAACAAAATAAACATAGTGTACAACAAAATAAGCATGGTGTAATTTTCAGACTTATTTTCAGACTTAGAACATTAATGCTATTAAAGTGGTCAATGTTATTAATGACTATAATATCTACTACTTACAAGAAAAGAAACATAGTGTACAACACTTTAATGCACATAATTTTCAGACGTACAAGACAAGAAACATAATGTACAACAAAACACCACATTAATACTATTTAATGTAGTCAATTAATTAACTGGTCAATAAATACAATTAATACAGTTATTAAAACACCCCTTACATAAGAAATACAAATTATCAAGCATATTGTACAACCAAATTAAACACAATTCCTGCATTAAATTTCACTAATACAAATAATAAAGCACATTATACAAATATTCAAGCCCGAATGGGCAACGGGCCAAACGGGCTCAAGCCCGAACGGCACGGGCCAACGGGCTCAAGCCCGAACGGGCACGGGCTATGCGGAATTCTGATATTCGTAAATTTATTGTAAAAAAAAAAACATAATAAACTAAAATACATGATTCACCGGAAAATTTTATTTCAGGGTACCCGCCATCGCAACGCGCGGGTACCCTGCTAGTGATTTATAATTGATAATCAATAGTAGTTATTATGATAATTATTGTATCCCATACCTCCATTCTAACCAACTTGATTTTTGGGTCCAGTGGAGCAATAATCGCTCAATAGGTGGAATCTCATTATCTTTATGGGCTGCATTAAGTCTTTGAAGAGTGGCTTCGGTAGCAAAATGTGCAGGTAGAGCTTACTTTTACCCTGTAACTTTCGTATAAAAAATCATAAAGAGCTTAACCAAAACTTAAGTTTAGAAAAAGAGTGTAGAAAAGAAAAGAACATACTCCGTATTTCGGTAATTCCTTAACATGAAACTCATATTTCTGCATCGGCGGCGGGTACCCTGTAATCACAATTTTAGGCGAGTATCGGTGTATAGTTTCCGACAGAATACGGTTGCGGCGATTTTTCGTGTGTTGTGTGTTTGATAGTGCATATTTCATTTTATAGTTGAGTTCACACTATGTTAAGAGCATAAGGTACCCTTCAAGCCGTCCCGTTTGTGTTATGAAAAAAGTGCTGCAACATCAGTACCTTTTCACATAATGCCAAAATTCACCACGACCTCAAAAACACCCCTTCCCTTTTATAACACGACGGCACCCCTTGAGCCCACAGTTTTAATTTCTTTTTCGTTTATTCAAATAATACAACACATTTCATTTTATACAATAAAACCAAATTTTATATATTTTAAGACTAAACAACATTATAAAAAAATCAACACCAAAAATCTAATAACCATATTAAATTTCAGCTTAATACTCAATTATACATTTATACTAACTCCCAAAATTTCGAGTAGCCCATAAGCTAAACCACATACAACTTTTGGATCAAACTTGGACAAGCCCAACACAAACTCTAATAAAAAAAAAAAATCTGCTATTACCCTAATTCTAAGTCACTTACAACCCTGTATCGCAGCCACTTTGTTTTTCTCTCCACATCTAAACCAAATCGCAGCCACCACACATGAAACTCATAAGCAATCTCAGATTTTTCTTGTTCTTGTAACCAAACACCAAAACCATGTTTCCCAACATTCGAATCTCTTGTTTCAGCTTCACACTCGAATCTTAGACACACAAAAACTAACTAAACTCCATTGGTTTCTTTCTTCTCAAAAAGGCTTTAAGATGGTAGGTTCTTGATGTTTTTCTAGATCTATGATGGGTTTATTAAAAGATCTTTTCGAGATCTCAAGAAACAACTTGAGATCTTTTTAATTTTCTCTTTATTGTTCGAGTTTTTATTTACTTCTTTATTTTGAAATGGATTGTTGTGTTTGTTATTGTCATTGGAGACGTGGCTATTTTTGTACTTTGATGATCTTGTGGTTTTTTGTTTTTGTAGCTTCTGATTGATGTTGTTTTAGATGTGTGTGATAGAATCATAGAATGCACAAAGTGAAAATTGTACTTGTATGTCTGTCGATGATGCATAAACTGATACAGTGAAAAAGCAGTTTGTGATACAATGTTTGTACAAGAGGCTTAATAATTTGTATTTTTCACTTAGGGGGTGTTTTAAAAGCTACGTTAATGGTATTTGTTGACCTGTCAATTTATGTATGTAACGAGCTGGGAAACCCGCGCGTTGCAGCGGGAGTTCTCTGCGGGGGTTTTTTTTTTTTTTTTTTTTTTTTTTTTTTAATGTTGTTTTGGCTGTTGTTGGTATATGTAAAAAGTGGCTAATTTTTTTTTTTTTGATGTTGGTTTGTTAAATTGTATGAATAAATAGTTATATGAAGATTTTGCATGGGCCTATTGATTTCGAGAAAGTATTGCATATTTATACTCGTTTTTGTTGGAAAAATTATTTCGTAAATAATGGCGCAAGTTTCATAATTTTTCGAGTCCGTTTGGTACGTCGAATGGGTCCTACAGTGTTTATTGCAAAAATTTAGCCATTTTGTCAGAAATGGTCCCTCTACCCAAAGGTTTTATTTCCACCCTTTCAGTTTTGTCTTTGATCCCTCCCAAAAATATAAAAGACCCAAAATTCATTTTTATTCATTTAAACACACACACACATTAACAAATCCTCTCCCCCTCTCTCTTCTCTCTTCACCTCGCCGGCAGCCCAACCTCCGGCCGCCACTACCACCTCCGGCCAACTTCGGCGACCACCATTGCCGGAAAATTTTCCGGCGTGTGTTTTTATTTGCCGATTAGATAGATCGGCTTATCCTTTTCATTTCTGGAGCTTTTTAGCTCGTGACCACCATCGCAACCACCCTCACGCGCCACCACCACCAATTGTCACACCGCCGCCACCTCCACAGCCTTCCCCCTCCACTTTCTTCTTGGTAAAACACCTACACGCGCCCCCTTCCCCCTTTATTTTTATTATTTTCCAAAACCCTAATTTATATTTTTATTAAATCCGATTTACATTTAATTATTTTTAATAAAAACCTTTTTAATCATTGTTTTTGAAAACTAAAACTCGTGTGGAGCCTTCGGTCAAACTCGGTCAACCACCGAGTCAACTGAGTTGACTCGGTGTGGTAACTCGTGATGTTCTCTTGTTTTCTTCTATGTTTCTTGTGTTGCGGAATTGATTTGGGTCCGTTTGGTTGTGTCTTGGTGTCGGCAGTCAAAGGGAAACCAAGCCGTGACTCACGGCGAGGCGAGGGTTTCGGTTAGGATTAGTTTGGGTTGATGTGGTGTTGTGATGGTTTGTGTTTGGATTTGTTGCTCGGTTTGGATTTGGATTTGATGCGTTCGGTTTGTGTTTGGATTTGTTAATGGGATATGTTTGATGTTTGTGTTTATTTAGAGTTAGTAGGATTAGTGTTTGGATTTGTTTAGTCGTGGTGATGTTTGTGTTTATGCACAACTTTTTTAAGCATCATTTACTGTTTGAACAACTGTGATGCACAACTTTTTTAAGCATCATTTACTGTTGGAACAACAGTGACGTACAACACTACGAAGCACGATGCACAACTTTTTTAAGCATCATTTACTGTTGGAACAACAGTGACGTACAACACTACGAAGCACTCCAAATCCCCCCTTTTAGTATATATAGTAATTGTGCAAAATTTAATTGTGCATTAAAGTGTTGTAAACTATGCATTATTTCTTGTAAGTCTGAAAATTTGAGAGAGAGAGTGCTTAAAAGGTTGTATATTTTGGTGAAGGGGTGAATTAAATTGTGTATTAATTGACCACTTTAATAGCATTTATGTAGTGTTTGTTGTACACTATGCTTTATTTCTTGTAAGTCTGAAAATTGGGTGCATTAAAGTGTTGTAATTCATGCTTTATTTCTTGTAAGTCTGAATTTTAAGACTTAAGAGGAGAGAGAGTGCTTTGTGTATGAATGGGCAACGGGCAAAATGGGCTTGAGCCCGAACTGGCGCAGGCCAAACGGGCTCGAGCCCGAACCGGCACGGGCCAACGGGTTCGAGCCCGAACGGGCACGGGCTATACGAAATTCTTGATATCCGTAAATTTATTGTCAAAAAGAACATAATTAACTAAAATACATGATTCACAGAAAAATTTTATTTCAAGGTACCCGCCGCCGCAACGCGCGGGTACCCTGCTAGTAATTATATATCCATAGGTCATAGCTAATACGTATTACAACTATAATTACATATTACAACTATTATAAAATGACACATCTTTTGTTTCATTACATATTACAACTATAATTATATATCCATAGGCCATAGCTAATACGTTAAAGAGATAGATGAACAATGATGTGCATGTAGCAGCAGTTTTGCCTTATTTTTATTATGAACTTATGCAAGTTATGTCTTAAGTACACATGTTAAGTAACACCTAAGAAACATGGCTAACCTTGGCTAACCTTTATAAGTCACTACTAACTTGAGTGAAAAGGTATGCTTGTGCATATATTAAGAGTGTCATCATTAATGTAACACTAAAATTTCTCTTTACATATTCTTAAGTTTGATAGTAAGTGCATACCTTTTTCACACTTTATTAAAGAATGCATACCTTATGAAAAATTCTTGCATCCGCCATTGACTGGTAAAGTTTACATATGATGTTACAACTAAGGGTGTAAATGAGATGAGACAACTCACGAGCTATTCGAGATGACTCGTATCAAAATCGGCTCGATTTAAACGAGTGAAGCTACTCAAGTATACTTTCGAGTCAAGCTCGAGCTTTAAAATATTCGAATCTTTAAGCTCACGAGCCTTATTGTGCTTTGATTAAGTTATACTTTTACCCTTCTATACATATGTCGTTACTTAATTTTCACTAAAATTGAGTTGAGTCGAGCTTGATATGTCGATTCTTATCGAGTTCGAGCTTCACCTATGGAAATAAATGAGCCCGAATCGAGTTTCGAGCTCTAGTTTTTTATGACGAGTTGGGCTGGAGCTTGAAATCTAAAGCTCGAAAAGGCTCGAGCCGAGTTTCGAGCTCGAATTTTAGTAGTCGAGTGAAGTTCGAGCTTGGCAGTGCTCAACTCGACTTGGCTCGTTTACACCCCTAGTTACAACGATAAAGAAGTCGTACTCGATAGTATGTAGGTGACACATATGTTTTATGATGTAGTAGGTCGTAATTGTTTCACTGGTTGTAACAAATGGATAGTATAGGCTTGTGCTATGTTTTACAAAAAATTATACGGTATAAAACTTTGATTAATAAATATGATCACTAGTCAAATACTTTGAGAACAATTATTTATAAGTGCTCACCACTTGCTTCGCTAAGTTCTCATTAGTTCTTTGTTCATCATCTTCATTTGGTTAATTTTTAAAAGGGCAAATGACAAAAAAATGCATTGAACTGTCTAAAAGGAATGACCATAGGGGGGCAAAAGAATGAGAAAAAAATAAAAGGCAGATGACAAAAAAATGCATTGAACTTGACACTTTTTGTCATTGTATGTAGCCTTGACACGCTGGCAGCTTATGTGCAACAAAGGGACACGCTGGTAATGGACACGCTGGAAATCGTATATACAATGACAAAAAATCAAAAGTTTTGTGTTACAATGACAAAAAATCAAAAGTTTAGTGTTACAATGAGACAAAAAATAGTTGGCTACATACGATGATAAAAAATGTCAAGTTCAATGTATTTTTTTGTCATTTGCCTTTTTTTTATTTGGGCTATCCAAGATACACCGGGTTTATGGCACTCAATCTTGATATTTGTTTGTATTCTTTTATATAATGTTATCTGTATGCTATTGTTTTGGCAAATTGTATTCGTTTACCGATTATCTGAATTGTGAGTAATTATAAGTGCTATAAGGTGTGTTATATTTCCCTTTGGCAAAATGGAAGTGGGTTTTTATATGTTTGTAGTTCCGAAACTTTTTTATCGTCTTTGAACTCTCAGAGCTCATTAAGTATATGTTCCTATATCTGAATTCATGTTTTTGGCTTGACATTGATATTGTTATCGTGGAAACTCTGTGTACGGCATAGGCATGCGATTTCACCGCATAGATTAGTGCAGCACAGATACATGATTTGTTTTTAATGGTAATACTTTATATTATCATTCAATGTTGTAAGGTATTACGGGTTTTTGTATACTTCATACGGTGTTTTTGTGAATCTAATTTATATGATATTTGTTTAGCTTTGATGGTTTTGTAACATGTTTAGTTTTCATTTTCTCATGGGCCCAAAATGTAACGCGTAAAATGCATCCGTGCTTTGTTCCTGATATGGTGCATGCCCCTAACCATAAAAAAAATTTGTTCGGTTATAATTAATAGATTGTTCGCTTTTGTAAAGGTTCTATATAGTGCTTGGAGGAGGATTTACGTTACGAAGTATGTCCAGATTAATAGCCCACCTTCAGAAGCCAAGGGAGTAAGTTTGTTGTTTGCCAGTACGTTGAGCAGTCAAATATGGAATGAGGAATGGGAAGCTTGTTGGTCTGTGATAAACTTGTGCAACGCCATGAATTGAATAAACAATAGTTTGAGCAAATGGAAGTAACTAATGTTTATTATGAATAAGGGCATGGTTACACGATCTTAACCATGATCAACTAATAATACTCATTTGTACATTACGACTGTAATAGTCTTACACTAGAGGTTGAAGGTGAAGGCTTTTACGAGAGATAGTTGCGGAATACTATCTCTAGTAATGACAAATGCTTCTCTTCAAGTTATGAAAAGGTGGATTCCACTTACAAGAGGAAGTGTGTTTTAGAGGTGGAATCATTACCTATCACTACTACTAACCTCCCTTTTTATAGACAAAGGGAGATATACTGTTAGTAGTTACAGGAATAGTAAGAACTAAACTAGAAGCAAACTGATAGTTAAGGTACACGTGTACTTTATTTGGCTCGGGTTGCTTCACTGTGCTGACATCTGTAAATGCAAGTAGCTTTCCCTGCTCTCGATGCGTCCTTATCTTCCCAAGGGTTTTCCCGCTTTGCTTTAGCTTGAATTACATGCGCCTAAGCGTAGCTGAGTACTTCAGTCAGCTCCAAAGATACACTTTACGAGTACGTGGCTGAATACTCTGAGTGTATCTGATATGTGCAACTGGTACATCTGCATGGCTTAAGATGATAAGTCAATATCAGAGACCCAAGGGCATTTGTCAGTCCTTGAGGTCTCAGGGGTTGTTGTCGCTTTTCTTCCCTTTGTCATAGCTGACTCCGTTATTAATTTACAAAGTAATTAGGTTCAGACTTTGTCTCTACAAAGTACTTCTGTTGTGGCTGAGAAGGTACAAGGCATATCTGATGTGTTTATCATCAGATATGTGAACACTCAGTGAGTCCCTTTAGACCGCTGTACTTCCATTTAGTGGTCGTTTACTCTGAATTCTCTGAGGTTCGCTCATGGTCTTTTACCTATGAGTCTTTTGGATAGCTGATGATGTTCAGCTGTGCTGTTGGTTTAGTCAAGGATAAACTTTGCTCTATGATTTACCCTGTGGACTCTGTCAGAGAGAGAGTTTGGATCTCTGACGTGATCAGCTATCTTAAACTTAGGCTGATTTAATGTTTTAAATATCAGTGAGGGATAATTTGGTCAAATTAGACTTAATAATCTCCCCCTATGTTGGGAATTAAACACTTGACAGTTTGTATTGCTGAAGAATACACTAACAGTACTAACTGAGTTAGTACTGCCAGTGTAAATATTAGTACTGCCAGGTATAAAGTTTGAACTGCTGAAGATATAACTAACATTACTAACTGAGTTAGTACTGCTAGTATAAATGTTTGTACTGCTAGTATACTGAAGACTGCTTATGAAGATGGTACTGCTATAGAAGACGCGTTTTGTGATAAGTATAGAATAGATTTAGTATATATCTTATAAAATTAGAAGATACGTATATTGTATATGAACAGTTATCTTGTAAAGGATTCCTTGTGCCTATTAAAGGAGGTCCTAGGTTAAGGTGTTAGATATCTTTAGCCGTATACTTTTTGTTAAGATTCAAGGTTGTAAACCCTAGTGATATTCAGATCACTCGTATTATTTGCTTAATAATATTGAATCATTTTGGTTATAACTGTTTCCACTGGTATAGAAAGTGGCTTTCGTCACACCAAAAATGTGTGACGATATGTATATAGTCACACACATTTTTTTTGGTGTGTGTCACGAAAGGTCGCGCCACCGTAGGTAGCATATGGTCACATTGTTTAGTTTGTGGCCGTTTTCATTAAAAAAGAGTGACAAAAACCCGAATATGTGTGACAAATTAGGCACAAGTTTTGTTGGATTAATAAGTATGTCTGACTATTTCCCGTCCTATGGCCACATGAATATATAATAAATGTGACGTTTGTGATGATTTAGTCACACAATGTGTGTTGTTTTTTTCGAGTTAGTCACATACAATTTAAAAAACAGTGGCCAAAAGTGTTAATAAGTGTGACCATATGCTGTTTAAAGTGAAGAAATATGTATTTTGTGTGACTATTGATCATCCAATGGCCACATGAATGTTATGTTTGTGTGGCCTTTTGTAATATTTAGTCACACAAAGCATGTTTGTTTTGGGTATTTAGTCACATACAATTAAGCAAAAAGTGGCCAAAAGTGTTAATAATTGTGACCATATGCTGTTTAAAGTGAAGAAATGTGTATTTTGTGTGACTATTGATCATCCAATGGTCACATGAATTTTTAGTTTGTGTGGCCTTTTGTAATATTTAGTCACACAAAGCATGTTTGTTTTGGGTATTTAGTCACATACAATTAAGCATAAAGTGGCCAAAAGTGTTAATAAGTGTGACCATATGCTGTTTAAAGTGAAGAAATGTGTATTTTGTGTGACTATTGATCGTCCAATGGTCACATGAATTTTTAGTTTGTGTGGCCTTTTGTAATATTTAGTCACACAAAGCATGTTTGTCTTAGGTATTTAGTCACATACAATTAAGCAAAAAGTGGCCAAAAGTGTTAATAAGTGTGACCATATGCTGTTTAAAGTGAAGAAATGTGTATTTTGTGTGACTATTGATCATCCAATGATCACATGAATTTTTAGTTTGTGTGGCCTTTTGTAATATTTAGTCACACAAAGCATGTTTGTTTTGGGTATTTAGTCACATACAATTAAGCATAAAGTGGCCAAAAGTGTTAATAAGTGTGACCATATGCTGTTTAAAGTGAAGAAATGTGTATTTTGCGTGACTATTGTTCATCCAATGGTCACATGAATTTTTAGTTTGTGTGGCATTTTGTAGCATTTAGTCACACAAAGCATGTTTGTTTTGGGTATTTAGTCACATACAATTAAGCATAAAGTGGCCAAAAGTGTTAATAAGTGTGACCATATGCTGTTTAAAGTGAAGAAATGTGTATTTTGTGTGACTATTGATCATCCAATGGTCACATGAATTTTTAGTTTGTATGGCATTTTGTAATATTTAGTCACACAAAGCATGTTTGTTATGGGTATTTAGTCACATACAAAAAAGCAGAAAGTGGCCAAAAGTGTTAATAAGTGTGACCATATGCTGTTTAAAGTGAAGAAATGTGTATTTTGTGTGACTATTGATCATCCAATGGCCACTTGAATTATATGTTTGTGTGGCCTTTTGTAATATTTAGTCACACAAAGCATGTTTGTTTTGGGTATTTAGTCACATACAATTAAGCATAAAGTGGCCAAAAGTGTTAATAAGTGTGACCATATGCTGTTTAAAGTGAAGAAATGTTGCGTGACTATTGTTCATCCAATGGTCACATGAATTTTTAGTTTGTGTGGCATTTTGTAATATTTAGTCACACATCGAATTAAACAAAGAGTGACCAATAATGTTGATAAGCGTGACCATATTATGTGACTGCATATTTTAGTCACGGGGTTACTACCGCTATTACTAAGTTAGTACTGTTAGAGCAGAGTTGCTACTGCTAGTACTAAGTTAGTCCTGCTGAAGCAGAGTTACTACTGCTAGTACTATGCTAGTGCTGCTGGAATGAGTATATATATATATATATATATTAGTGAGACTTTCTTGCGAGAACCATTTTATCTGCGAGAACTGAGAGAACCACCAAAAACATACATGCACGCCTTCAATAATTGTATTTTTGTACATATGTTCTAAAAACAACATATATGTTTTTAAAAAAACATAGTTGTTCTAAAGAATTTGATAAGAAATTGGAAATACAACATTTTTCTTTGAAGGTGTGCATGTATGTTCTTATAAGGCGTGCAACGACAATATTGCGGCCTTGTGTAAGGTTTTTGTGAAAAAAGAGGATGAGTTCATGATGATATTGAAGAACATAGGTGGATACTTACGATTATTGATGATTTGCATGTATTTTTATTTTATTTTAAAAGGCGTGCATGTATGTTTTTTGTGGTTCTCTCAGTTCTCGCAGATAAAATGGTTCTCGTAAGAAAGTCCCCCTATATATATATATATATTATATATATATATATATATATATATATATATATATATATATATATATATATATATATATATATATATATAACATAATTAAAAACAACAAGAAATTTCACTACTGAATTAAACTCGAATGTATATAACTGAACAGAATATACAATTGTAATGTCGTACTTAATTAATAAAATTCTCATGTACCATAATATAAAGACTTTTGAATCTTCAGCGGCTTAGCAGCTTGTTGCTTTAAGTCGTTAACAGATACATATTTTTTCTTCGATGGTACTGGTGGTCCACATTTAGTCACAGGGTTTGTTGGTGTAACCTGTAGTAAACAAAAGACGCTTCTATCAAACATTGAATTAAATATGAAGAATTATATATATGTAGGTTGAAAAAACACATGTATGTACCTCCTCTTCAAAAATAACTTGATCCTTTGGCCATGCAACGAAACTACCTTCGACTTTCTTAACTGTTTTGAACCCATTATTTGCTACGTCCGGTATGCATGCTGCATCAACTAACGATGAATCAATTGACACTCTGTAGCAATCATTTGGGAGTGGTCGGTTATGCAGCATTTGCTTTCCATGAGACTGGTATACTGTTGGCAGTGCTTGTGTTGGAGACACATTTTGTTGCGATTGGGAATCCGGAGACCCGTTTTGTCGCGACTTAGGCTTTGTATTGGGTCCGACAGTTTTAACAGGTTCCTATATGTATATATAAAACACGTTACATTATTTAAACAAAAGAGTAACAAGAAACATGTTGAAATACATACTATTGGCAGTGCTTGTGTTGGAGACACATTTTGTTGCGATTGGGAATCCGGAGACCCGTTTTGTCGCGGCTTAGGCTTTGTCTTGGGTCTGACAGTTTTAACAGGTTCCTATATGTATATATAAAACACGTTACATTATTTAAACAAAAGAATAACAAGAAACATGTTGAAATACATACTGTTGGCAGTGCTTGTGTTAGAGACGACACATTTTGTTGCGATTGGGAATCTGGAGACCAGTTTCGTCGTGACTTAGGCTTTCGCTTAGGATTGACAGTTTTAGCAGGTTCCTATACGTATATATAAAACACGGTACATTAGTCGATCATGTATGTAAAATTCAAAAATCAAAGGGGGATGTTTTATTACTTACCATTGTTTCTGTTACCTTTTCCGAAGTTACAAGGCCATTGGACTTCTCCTGAATTCTCGCATCTTTAGCACTTACAACATCACTTGTCTGAGTGCCATCCACCTCATTAGTGCTGCTCTCTATATTGTCAATGGCCACTGGAGTCACCTACAATATAAATAAAGAAATACATTAACTCATCAGTTTATGTTCAATGCCTGGTATCATTAGCATCAGTGGTGTTAGCATTAGAAAATGAAATTGTTAACAACATAAAAAATGGCTTACATTTGAGGCTATTGGCAATGGATCAGATGGCAAAGTTATATTGATCCCTTGTTTATTCAACTGTGTCATCAGTAGAGTAAGCACTTTATTTGTCTGTTCCACCTCACCGGATAATTTCTTGACCATCACATCTTTTTCGGTCATCTCGGTGGACAATATCTTGACCAATTTATCTTTTTCTTCATGCTCGCGTCTCCCATTATCCAGTTGAGTTTGAAGTAACTCAAGTCTTTCATCGGTTTCTTGTTTTCTTCGAGGAAGGCCAAAATACTTCTTGTATGTTACTCCACCTCCCACTCCTCTTGCATAACCGCCCTTTTCCTTACCAAAGACAACTGTCATGGCATCAGTGCCATTATCAACACTCAAGGTTCCTTCCTTGATCTGGTCATCAGCTTGTTTCTGCACAAAAAATATAGGAAATGTTGGGATTAAAAGTCTTCTTGATGTTGTTAGAGTAATTGCTGCTCATATTTGTGTCAATGCTGCTCAGCTAGAGTTATTGCTTCTCATGAACTTCAATAAAAAATATACTACTGCTGGTACACAGTTACTGCTGTTAGTACGCAGTTAATACTGCTGGTATACAAGTTACTACTGCTAGTACACAGTTAATGCTGCTGCTATATAAGCATAATAATAGAATTTGCAGTCAAACTTACAAGTTTATCTCCCATTGATCTAATATCATCATCTGGGTATTCGCCGTCTTTGTTTATCCTTCCTTTTAACCACATTACATCACGCGGGGGTTCTTCATCCGCTTCAATCTCTTTATTTTGGATCTAATAAACATCAAAGGCATACACATGTAAAGTTAAATCAAGATAAACGAAAATATGAGGATGCTTACACATGTACAGTTAAACCAAGATAATAAAAAATATGAGGGTATTAAATGCGAATGTGCAAATTGGGCAATGTAAACAGATTCATTTCACATACTGATCGTCTCTCAATTTGTAAAACAAACATCATGTAATCTTACCATTTTCTCTTTGACATAAACATATCCACCTCGTCCCATTTTATATTGATAAATATTTTGGGAACGCGCCATTTTAGCTTTATCAAATTTCTCCTAAAAACACAAAATCATAAGGCGTTTAGATGCGGTAATTATGCAAACTGAAAATTATGAAATGACATATAGACTTAAATAAAGATGACTAATTAAAACCTTGTATGCCTCGGTGGTCGTGTAGTTTACAAACTCGACCCAGTCTGCTAAATCCATAATTGCACTATACTTGCCCGGGACTTCAGTCAGTTTGGAAGGTGTATTTAGGTTGAGCAAAATGAATTTTTCTTTGAGCTTCATTCTGTAATTCCTTAGTAGTTGACCGAGACGAGTCATTATCAATTTTCTGAAAGTCACGTCAACATAAAAAAATTTCTGCAAAGATTAACCCAATGTTGTTAATTAGTTGCACATAATGTAACTGCATATATAAACTTATGTAGTACTGGGTTACAAAATAGTATATATGTACCATGATTTCAGCCCATAGTTTATCTCTTGATTCTTTATTCACCTTCTTCCAGGAAAGAATCTTCATACCTATGTGCTCCCGAACCAGATCTCCTAAAAAACTCACAAACACTGCTCTGTGTTCCCCTGATACCCTACTGAATGCATCGAAGGTTACCTTGAGCTTTATTCCACCAGGTTGGCCATATTTCGCGCGAAACGTTTTTAGCTTGGTTGTGCCCCTCTTAGCTAGTATCATTTCTGGTTGGTTGGTTACATGCGCATCTATATCTTCATCTTTATAATACTTTTCGGATTCATATCCTAAGGTGTTATCATCATGTACAATATCATCAGGAGGAAGCAAAGTATGATTATCATCAATGGGTTCAAATTCCATGACTCTTGAGCAACAAAAGGTAAAAGAAAATGATTATGGCTTAGCTTGGAGAGTAATGGTGATAGAAGATTTGATTATTGTGTTTTTTTCAGTCTTTTTTTTAAGGAGAGAAAAGAGGGTATACCAAGAATATGAATCGTTATTCTTGGTAACTGCTTGTAATTAGGTGATTTAAAAAATTTCGATCAAAAATTTGGCTCGAAGTTGTAATTTGAAATTAACAATTGAATTATTTGAAAATTTTGCCTTTGAACCTGTTAATTAAAGCATAAACTTGAAAAAATCAAAATTTTGGCTCCAAATGTTATATATCATTATCTTGATAATCGCAAATGTACCACACTGTGCAACCATCACATCAAGAATAGAAACTGCTACCCATTTAACAAACCAAAATACTTACATAATTACCAGTTATTGTACCCTTACTAATTACATTTACAAAACATAAATTGCTACAAATTTTTTTTTGAACATTGAAGACTTTTTATTCATATATTGAAAACCAAAACCAACAAGTTGCTGGGTAATACAGAAAAGAGAATATTCAAAACATAATACAGTACATACATAAGGGAAAATCAATATCCAAATTAAATGTCAGAATTTAACCAAATACCATTTACAAAACACAAAAGTTGTTAATGTATATCCTAAACCCCTAAACTATTTTCCTCTTGCCTTTCCCATGGCTGCTAGAAGGTGCTCCAAAACCTATAGGATTCTTCCTACACGGCATTCCCAAGACAATATCCTGAGTTAATTTCTTTTTGTGTGCCTTTTCAACTGGTATTTGAACTTGCACAGGGAGAGCCAGGATAGGAGCTTGAGATGGGAGTTTCTCTGGAGGTTCAATGACTTGGATAGGTTCCACTTCCCAAGTAATAGTACTTGCATCAGAATGTTGCTCTGGATAATACCAAGCAAGGAGGCCAGGAAGGATGTTGAGAGCACCATCATTTGATTCTGAACTGCTTGAATCAGAAGAAATTTGTATGACATCTACAAATAACAACTGTTAGATCAGTTTTATTGATTCAAATGTTAAACTATATCACAATCAAAGAAAAAACTTTTGATGATTTACCATTGCAAAAGAATCCATTGTGTTCTCATATTTGGTCCTCTTTTGTGGTATCCCAAATAATGAAGCAATGTCGCACAAACCAGGCTGCATTTCAAGTCTCATTGGTGGCCAACTAGGCTGCAATTGAAGTCTCAATTGGACCTCTCAGTGTACTCACAAACATTGGACCTCGGAGGGTACTCACAAACAGTTCAAAAGCCTGTATTTGTAGTCTCAATGGACATCTCAGTGTACTCTAATAGGCTGCATTTGGACCACTCATTGGTGGCCAAGCACAAACAAGTCTGCTAGGTACTCTCATTACTGGCCAATCACAAACTAGGCACATTTCAATGCTCTCATTGATTTAGACCTCTCAGTGTACTCACAAACAGGCAACAAAAAACTACTCAGACACAAAACACTTAATTAGACATAGCATAACAACCATTATGTATACGAAAATCAGAGTATGAAAAACAAAAAAAAAACAGAGCATACATTAGACATAGCATAACAACCATTATAAAATACAAAACAACCCCATTTTACATTAGCATCGGTAACAACCACTAACAGCACCATTTATAGATCAAAAGCCTGATACTAATTATTGTACAATCAATCATCAACTGATATGTGAAAACATTAAAAAACATACCTTTGTTGTTATTTGAATTCATTGTTTGCGTATTTGTGTTTGCCAGAAGAATGTGTGTTTTGATTAGGGTTTATTGATTATTGTGTGTGTTTACAAATGATAGGGTAAAGGGATTAATTGTTGGTTGACTATTGAATTTATGATTTGGTTTAACTATAAATGACGTGGCAAGATTTGTAAAAGAAGAAAAAAAAGGCTAATGGTGCTGACGTGGCGGTTAAAACCGGCTATAGCCGGTAACTAGGGATGGCAACGGTTCGGTTTCGGGGCGGGTTTTAGTGTACCCGTACCCGAACCCGTTTATAATATACCCGTACCCGCCCCATATCCCACCGAATACCCGATTAATATTATCCATCGGTTTTTCGGGTTTCCCCGCGGGTATCTGTTATCCGTAATTGAATATTATATGGACAAAATTGGCGGTATTAAGATTAACTCACACTAAAATCAACCAACAAAACAAAAGAAAATACTCTAATATATTCAAATTTTGTAAAAGTTAAAGAAAATGAATATCGTATCAAACGATTTAACGCAACGTATCGCAACGCAACGTACTCGGCACGATATTCACCGAAAAAATCAAATGCGCAAGAGTTTTCAAAAGTTTCTCATTTCCAAAAATAATCTCGTTTTAGGCTTTTAAAAGGGTTTGGTATCATCATTCGTGTAACGGTAGAGAACACGGACTCACGAGTACTCACTCCAAAAAAACAAATAACCGAATAGTCGAGAAGAGTATTGACGATAACTCGAGTCGAGACGAGATGACGAAAAGAAGTCAAAGAGATAACTAACAACAAACATATCAAATAAGATGAGTCGATTGGTAATCGTCGGTATTTTCCCATAATCCCATTTTTTAGTACAAGGTATATATACTTGTTTTATGATTTAAAATAAGTTTGGACTTACGACAAAATTAATCTTTGGAAATAACAAAATTTCACCAAGACTCTTTTATTTAGCGAACGTTTCCAAGTCAAAAGACTTTATTGAAAATCAATTTCCCGAGTAATTTATAATATAACAAGTATTTATACAAACCCTATAAACCCTAAACCCTAAACCCTGAACCCTAAACCCTAAACCCTAAACGCTAAACCAATCCGTAACTCAAACAATAACCAAATGAATAGTCCAATAAATCCAAATATGTTAGTCTACGGGTAGCATGTCTCGAATAGTCCAATAGCCCCCGTGTGTTCTGTTTTTATCCCAAATGTCTCACAAGGTTTTCAAAATCGGGATCCTACTTAGGATCAATTTCGTCTTTGCAAGATTGAGATTGTAAGATCGGATCGGGATCTTAAGATCCTACTATAATGTCATTTTGTTAATAGTTTTTATAATATTATACAAATCTATAAATTAATATATATCATAAACACAAATTATGTAAATATTTCATAGAAATGTTATCTTAAATTATGATTATGAAAATTTTAAGAATATTAACATGTTTTTTTTTTTTTTTTTTTTTTTTTTTTTTTTTTTTTTTTTTTTTTTTTTTTTAAATTCTACAAAATACATTCCATACTTTTTTAGTTTGTGGTTCGAGAAAAGTAAGATCGTATCATATTAGTTCTTAAGATCCTATGGTAAAGATCGGGATCATATAAGATCTTAAGCTTTTAAAGATCCTTTGTAAGATCCGGATCGTTTTTGATTTGCAGTATCGTAAAATCGTAAGATCCTAAGATCAGGATTGGGATCCTGACAACCATCATAATACTTTCCTTCCATAATATCAAACCAATTTCTCTCCTGCTCCATACGAGCAGTTTCCTCTTCTAGTTCGCATTGTTCTATTTCTCTCCTCACTTCCTCATCTTGCTCCAAAAGTCGGAGTTCATCCTCACTCAGTCCAAACGGATTTGCCGGTTGTTCCACAACCGGTGGATTGTTGACCGGTTCATTTTCCGGTATGAACACCGAAAAGATATCTTCCGGTGAAGTGTTCACCGGTTCATTTGGAAATTGCTGGGTAAAGTCGTGTTGTTCTGGAAATTGTTGGGAGAAGTCACGGTGAGTTGGAAATTGTTGGGAGAAGTCACGGTGAGTTGGGAATTGTTGGGAGAAATCTTTGTGAGACATTGTTGAGAATCTGTGTGTGAGTTGTGTGTGACTTTTGTGTGTGATAATAATTAGGGGTAGCAATTTCTGACCCGACACGAAAACCAACCTGAAACAGACACGGAAATTAACAGGTTCGGGTTGAGCTAAATAGATTTCGGGTCAGGTTTGGGTTGACATATCTAGCCCGTTTATTAAACAGGTCCGGTTCGGGTTGGCAATAAAATAAACGGGTCGACCCGCCAACCCGTTTAAGATTTTTTTTCTTAAATTAAAAATGATTTATATTTAATTATACGGGTTAAATGGGTTAAACTGGTCGACCCGCTAACCCGTTTAACCCGTTTAACTAGTGTAATGTGCTAACTTTTGTATATAAAACGGGTTAAATAGGTCAACCCGAAACCCGTTTAACATATTCAACCCGTGTAACATATTTAACCCGTCAACCCAAGTATATATACGGGTTAAATGGGTCAGGTTCGGGTTACGTGTAAACAGGTTAGGGTTGATGTAGCTGATCCGATGATTTAAATGGGTCAGGTTCGGGTTGGGGTTTTCTGACCCGCCAACCTGACAATCCGAACCCGCCAACCCGAACCCGAATCATTCCAAACATTCTCTCGGTTTTATTTTTTCGAGTCAAACCCTAATCAGATTTAATATCATTAATATAGAAAATATCATTAATATAGAAAATATCAATTTCCCTAATCAACAAGTCAATTAGTCAATCCAACACCAAACACACTTCCAAATCAACTACACTACTCAATCCAAACCAAACATAAACCAAATCGGACCAATATTATCCATCTGTTTACTTTTGGCGCATTTCGATGGTCACTCTTCCCGCCTAAAGTATTGGGAACCGTTCAAATACCTCTGCCAGCCTATTTATACCTATCGATTGGACAAACCATTCATAATCAACCATTCATATACAACTCCTTTGATATTTTTATTAGATATTATATTTCAAATTTCAATGGCTAAATCCTCTTCAACTCCTGTTTCAAACAAAAACAAACGCCCAAGGGATGATTCTCCTCCACCAATCCCTGAAAAGTTAAAGAAATATTTTAACATATCCCAAAAAATTTGGGATAAATGCAATTCTGGCCAGTATGGTACTGAAAATACATTGATAGAACTTTACAACGACCGTACAAAGAGGCTGGAAGCAAAGAACAAAGAAGATTTAAAGATCATCTTGGAGCATCAGAAGAAAGTAGATGATAGGAACAAAGTAATTGAAGAAAAAAGAGAGAAAATAGTTGGTGTTTACAAAAGTATTGAAGATAGTTTATTTATTTCTTAATGTATCTTTTGTTTATAAATTTTGACTATGTAAATTTATTTTGACTTAGTTTATATATTACTTAACTTTTCCAATTCATACAAGTTTATGATATTTGAGTGCAGTTATAATTATTAGTTTATGATATCTGTGTTTCCCCTGATGATAAAGGGGTGTTTGGTTTCTTGGATACTTAGAAGACTAGTAACACTGAAACAGTAAACTGTGTTGTAATGCAAGAACAACAATATCACCAAAACTGATTAAGCATCTTCCTTTACACTTAATCCCTTCCAAATGTATGAGTGCAGTATGGTTTTAAAAGAAAATTGAGTTAATACTGCTGAGAAAAAGTTTTTGCACAAAGTTTGTACTGCTAGGCAAAACATTGTACTGCTAGCGTAAACTTTGTACTGATGGGTATCCGTTAGTACTATTTGGGAGTGCAGGGTATGTTTGTGTCACTTTTTACTTAAAGGGTATAAATCCCCAATTACGGCACACAATCATATTCACGCACGCATTACTCTCTCTCTTCCATGGCCTAAACGAATTTTAATCGTCATATTGCAAAACCCCCAAATCAAATCATAATGTCGAACCTAACTTTTACCGAACCTCATAATAATGTTGCCTTTTTAGAAAAATCCAATGAGTCTGTAGATTTTACTGAGATCATTGATATCCTTAACGCAAGCTATATTAAGTTTGCATTAACAGTAAAACCTACTACATATACTTCTAACATTATCCAGTTTTGGTCGTCTGCTAATGTCAAAACTATTAATGGGGAAGCACAAATCCATGCCCTTGTAGATGGGCAGAGGATTATCATTACAGAGGCGTCTATTCGAAGAGATCTTCTCCTAAATGATGCTAACGGAGTTGAGAATCTTCCAAATACTACAATATTTGAAAAACTTTCACTGATGGGCTATGAGAGAAAATCAGATGCTTTAAAGTTTTATAAAGGTAATTTTTCTCCTCAGTGGAAATTCTTAATTCATACTGTCTTAGTGTGTCTAAGTCCAAAGACCACTGCGTGGAATGAATTTAGCAGCAATTTAGCTTCTGATATAATTTGTTTGGCTGGAAATACTTAAAGATTTAATTTTTCAAAATTAATTTTTGATAGTATGGTCAAGAACTTGGATAGTTCTTCGGCTAAATGTTTTCTATATCCAAGGTTTTTGCAACTCTTTTTGGACAACCAATTTAAAAATAAGAAAAATCATAAAAATGTTTATTCCACTCCCTGCCTTACCAAAAAGGTTTTTGCTAATATGAGGAGGGTTGGAAAAGATTTTTTAGGGACAGTGACACCTTTGTTTCCAACAATGGTGGCACTAGCCCAAACCCAAATGGGTGAAGGTTCAGCAATCCCAGCTGGTACCCATCACACACCCACACTTTTGGCTACATCATCTAAACAACAACAAAAGACCTATAAACGTAGGACTAACACCAAGAACACTGAGCTACCTCAGGCTAGTGTTTCTATACCAACTGTTACAGATGAGGCTGTCACTGGGGGGGGGGGGAGAGTGACATGTTGGCAAGGGCTGCCACTACTGTGTCTAGCTTAGCAGCAGCACAGGACAATGGTAACATCATTAAGACCCGAACCAAGACAACTTCTAATGAGTCTGGTCCACATGGAACTGATTCAGGTGAAGGAACCAGTCACATGAAAACAATGGGGGGTTTAGATGAAGAAAGTTTCTCTGGAACTGATTCAGGTGAAGGTCCCAGCCAACCGGATAATATGGGGGGTGTAGATGCTCAGACTAGGTCTGAGGCTATGCCTAACTCACCCTATGATGCACCACTCGGGAGAGGTAACACACTCCGAAGTGCTGAGGGTAGTATTAAACTTGTTCATGAATTGATGGCTACTTTTACAAAATTGTCAAAGGATGTTCTTGATCTCAAGAAGGATCTTAAGGAGCATAAAATTTCTCAAGGTACTGAAATCACAAGGTTGAAGAAAATGGTTAGGTATTTTGAAAGTCTACAGAGGTCAAGAACACACAAAATGTTATACAAGGTTGGAACTACTTCCAGAGTTGAATCTTCTGCTGAAGCACAGAGTTTGGAGAAGGATGTTTCCAAACAGGGGAGGAATACAAGCAAAGCTTCAGGGGAGGAAACTAGGGTAGATGTTGATACTGGGATAGAGAATGAATCTTGGGAAGATGATGATGTGAATCAATTTATTGTTGCTGATCAACAGGGTAATGAAGCTGTTATGGATCATGTTGAAGTGGCTAAGGTTTTACTTGATGCTGCTACACTTAAGACTGCCAATGAAGAAGTTAATATTACTAGTGTTGAAGTTAATGTGGCTAGTGTTAAGGTTAGTGCTGCTGAGAATGAAGTTAGTATTGCTGCTACTCAAGGTGATGATGATATTACTATAGCTCAAGTATTAACAAAGTTGAAGAGTACAAGACCTAAGGCAAAAGGAGTTGTCATTAAAGAGCCAGTATCAGTACCAAAAACACCATCAACAACTATTTCACCATCAGAAAAAGGCAAAGGTTTGTTGATTGAAGAACCTAAGAAGAAATTTAAGTTTCAGTCACCCAGTCAACAACAACAACAAATGATTACAGATGAAGAAGTTGCAAGACAAGTGCAAGCTGATCTTGATGCTGAGAGAGATGCTCAGATTCTTGCAGACAAGGAGTATGCAGAAAAAGTACAAGCAGATGAAAGATTAATGTATACTCCTGAAGAGCAACAATCAACAATTGATGACTTATTGGATGAGATGAGAAAGAAAATGAGTAAGAAGAAAGCTTATCTCAAGAAACCTCCTTCAAGAAGTGAGAGACTGAAGTACATGAAAGCTTATTTGAAAGGTCATGATAATTGGAAAGAGAAATTCTTCAAGTATAGGTCTTATGAAGAAATTAAAGAAATCTACACTAAGACACATGCCAGAATTACCAAGGCTCTGAAAGGTGGTGCATTTGATATAAGAGTAGAAAAGAGAACTGCAGAACCATTGGAATCTGAGGGATTCAAGAAGCAGAAAGAGTAGAAAAGAGAACTGCTCAGGAAGATGGGAACGTATCTAGGACCCAAGGACAAGAAATAGAATTAAGACTGCTAGAGTTAGAGTTAAGACTGCTAGAATGTATAGTTAGTACTGCTTATGAGATAAACATGTATAGTTGAAAAAGACATTGTGGAGTGTTTGGAATAACCCAGTTTGACTTATAAAGTCAACACATACAAAAAAAAGTAGTAACCATACTGCATTGTTAATAACATATTAATTATACAACATATCAGTTAAATTACATTTACACTAAAAGACAACATAACATTTCTTACAGGTGATTCACTTGGTTAATTGACTAGCAGGTGAATCACTTGGTTTATGAGTTGGAGGTTCTTCATTAGGTGTTTGACTTGCAGATTCTTCACTTGGTTTTTGAGTAGCAGGTTCCTTACTTGGTGCTTGACTTGGGCATACTCCACTTGCTGTTTGAGTTGCAGTTGGTTCAGTTTTTTCATCACTACTGCCCAAGTAAACACCAACTCTTGTAGATGCATTAATATGTAAGCCAATTACATATCCACTACTATCTGTTGTAGTTGTGTTTTCCCTTTTAACACCACCTCTACCAGTATAAGATGGGGTTCTGCTTCTTTCAAGGCACACTGGACAAACATACCACATGAAATCCGTATAAGGGGGAAGCCTTGCAAAAAAGGTCAATCCAGCCTTGTTTTCACTTTCAACCCAACAGTCAATGCAGACCATTTGACAACCATTTTTTGCATCCATGGTGAAAAGAAATTGATATGATAAAGAGTGGATGATAACTGGGGTATTATATAATGCAGGAAAAAAGGATATAATATGGTACAATTAATGTGGTTGTTGAACAACTAGATAGGATTAAAGAAAACATAAATGCTTACTATGGAGCCAAAAAATTGAGATTTTTAAAATTTTGACTATAGTCACATGAATATTTCACAGTGTGACTATTTTGAATGTATTGGTCACATATAATACCCTTATAATGTGGTCATAAACATACTTTAGATACACATTTGTGGTATGCTGTGACTATTGTATATCCTATAGTTACATGATTGTGCTACAATTAAATGTGACCATACACATTAGGATTTGGCAGGAAAACACACACTAAACTTTAGACACGCATATTAACTTACGTGACCATATGTATCGAATTTTGGTTACACTTAATCATGTATGCCTATGGTTTAGTGTGACCATATATGACATTTGGTCACACTGTTCAAGTGTGTGACATATATTTGTCACTTTTAAATGCATATCGTGACTAAAGCTTCAAACTTACTTTTCAGTTGTCACACATTCCAAATTCATATATGGCTAAATTTTCAACAAGAACTAGCAGTCACGTTTAAATAATGTGTGACAAACTTGACTATATGATTTAGCCACATACACAATTACTTCATGTGACCATATATGCATTTTGGTCACACTGGTCAATTGTGAGACATATATTTGTCACACATGTATATATATAGTGTGACTAATGTTTCAAACTTATTTGTATCCGTCACACGTCCCAAATTATAAGTGACTAAATAATCAAAAATTTTTTTACCAGATACCTATAGTCACGAAAATATTCAAATGTGTGGCTGTAGTCTCAGATGTAATTCCAAAATAGTCACACAAGTCGGATCAAGTATGGCTGTTTATTTTATTCTGGTACATTTAGTCACATAAAAAAGTTACCGTGTGGCCGTTCGAAAAACTGCATGTGTTACGAAATCCACTTTCTGTACAAGTGTTCATAAATTACTGTTTCATTGATCATACTACATTGTTTATGTTCTTCTAACCACTAAAAAGTAGATTCCGCATACTTTTTGGTGTGCAACAAAGTTTTAAACAAGCTCAGCAATATCCGTGTTTGGGATCCACAAGTGGTATCAGAGCATAGGTTCTGAAACTTTGATCTAGAAGAAACATACCAGAGGAAGCTCCTATCAACTTGGCACTCATGGCTTTTTCAGACTCTGAGGTACATACAGTTAAAGCTTGTTCAAAATCTTGTTTAGCTTTAAAAGACTATGAAAAACTTAAAAAGCAATATGATGACTTAAGAGTAGAGCTTAACCAATCAAATTTTAATTTAGCAAATCATAAAAGAGGTTTAGTTGTTGTAGAGGAACAACTAGTATTTTACAGGAAGAATGAGACTGTATTCACTGATGATATTGCTGTCTTGAAAAGAGATGTTATGTTTAAAGACTTAGAAATAAATGAGCTTAAAAGAGAACTAGAAAAGATTAAGCTAGATAAAGACAGCATTGAAGTGAATATAGAGAGGTATGCAAGGTCAACCAAGAGTCTAGATAAAATTGTAGAGTGTCAGTTAACAAACAATTTTAAGAAAGGTATAACCTATAAAAGTGTTGCACCACCACATAGAGGGAACTTTCCAGGCCCGAAGCTTGATCTGTCCCAGTTAGAGGAAGAAAAGAAACTTGAAACTAAAGAAGTTAAGAGTGATAGTGAGGATAGTTTCAAAGAGGTTGGTAAAACTTTTGACACATCTTTTGTTGAGGAGAAGGTGTCAGAAGAAAAGATGAATTCAGATGCACCAATTATTGAAGATTGGGAATCTGATAATGAGGATCAGGTTGAGTCTAAACCTGAGGTAGAACAGCAAAATACTGTTCCTAGTGATGCTAAGGTAAAAAATGTTAAACCTACAGAGCAAGTGAAACCAGCTAGGAAAATAGTCTAATATGCTGAGATGTATAGATCACAGAGGCCTAGGGGTAATCAGAGAAATTGGAACAATTTAAAATCCCATCATTTAGGCAGTGATTTTGTTATGTGCAATAACGCTTGCTATACTTGTGGTAGTTTTAATCATTTGCAGGCTTATTGTGATTACCATCAGGGGAAAAGGATGGTACATGGGAATAAAAGGGTAAATCAAAATTGTTTTTCAAGAGATTCTCACCCTTGTGTTAATAGAAATATGGCTCTCAGAGCAATTTTCATGAAGTCTGGCATTAAACCACTTTGTACTGCTAGACCCATTCATACTGCTTACCCCAAATCAATAGGTGTTAGTGCTAAACCAACATTCAACTTTTCTAAACATGCACAGCACACTGTTAGAAGGCCCTTTCAGTATAAAACAACATTATATAGTCAAATAGTTAAGATTGCTAGGCCAACAGTTTGTACTGCTAGACCAGCAGTTAGTACTGCTAGGCCAAGAAATGCTGTTAGGGTAAATAGGGGCAATGCTGTTAAGGCCCCAGCATGTTGGGTATAGAGACCTATCAAACCCAATGGTGCATCAATCACAATGAAGAAATATGATTACATTGATGCACGAGGCAGATCCAAGTCAGTAATGGCTTGGGTCCCCAAAGGAAACTAATTTCCTTTATTTTGTGTGAAGGGATGTTGGGAACACGTTTTGTAATATTTCAAGTATTGATCATTTGTATTAGGTTGCTTAGGCCTTTAGGTTTGTTATTAGGCCCAACCCGTGTAGAAGGCCCATGGGCTGTGTCGTTTTATCATTTATTAGTGTTAATTATGTATTATGTTAAGTAAGTTGGGCTAGTAGCCCATTCTCTTGTAAAAACTATAAATACCCCTCCCATCCAAGGGAGAGGGTTGTTGGTTGATGAATTCTAATCATTTGGTATTATTGTGTAATCATCTTCCTTCCATCTCTTTCTCTCTCTAGCTTTCTCTCTCTAGATCTAGTAGGTAATTAGTAGGTAATTAGTGGTAGCTTAATTCATAAAAGAATAAAACATCAAGTGGTATCATTCGCCTAGGGGTAATTTAGGTTGTTAGAAGGTTAGATCTAAGAAAAAATTAAGAAATCCGAATTGTTAGTGTTCATCCGAGTTGTTACTGTTCGTCAGAGATATATTCATCGAATTTTTGTTCATCGAAGTTTACTTGATCGAACTTGTACGTTAATCGAACTATTGATTATTCACCGAGCTAGGTGGTATAATCGAATTTCTGGGTTAATCGAATTTTTTTGATCGAACTTTCGTAACCAAACTTTCGTAATCGAACTTTTTGATCGAATTTCAGTAGTCGAACTTCAGTAATCGAACTTCAGTAATCGAACTTCAGTAGTCGAACTTCAGTAATCGAACTTCAGTAGTCGAACTTCAGTAGTCGAACTTCAGTAGTCGAACTTCAGTAGTCGAACTTCAGTAGTCGAACTTCAGTAATCGAACTTCAGTAGTCGAATTTCAGTAGTCGAATTTCAGTAACCTAACAACTTTGATCGAACAAGTGCTTAACCAAACAAGTAATTGATCCTTATCTAATCTTCACACAACAACCGTCTTTATCCTTTAAAGATCCTTAACCGTTTCAAGCTACTACAAGATGTCTCAACCACCACACTTTAATTACTACTACCAGCTACAGCAATATCCTCAGCAACAACAATACTCTCAACAACAACAACAATTTCCTCAACAATATCCACAACATCATGCATACGTGCAACAACATCAATTCATTCCTCCACCACAACTATCTCCACAACAAATAATGCAACAAAATTACCTTCAGAACAATCCTTCAGTGTCCAGGGAACCTCACTGGTTTCATAAGATGTGTGAAGCTATAAGCAGTCAGCAATCTCGTCATGAGGCTGGAAATCAAGATACTCCACCCATGTTAACACCTGGAAACTATGTGCAGTGGGCAATTAGGTTTCTCCGATTCGTTGAACTCCACAAACCCCATGGACCGTATTTGAAGCATGTCATCACTGTGGGGCCCTTTCCTGAACCAGTAATTGTTGTTCCAGCAACTCCTGAAAGAGAAGAAACATCCACTCCTATTGCTGTTTCTAGCTATACAACCGAACAAGCCTTACAACAAGAAGCAAATGGAATGGCAATGGCATTTATCCGTCAGGGAATTCCAAATCCCATTTATCGAAGTGTTGATGCTCAGAAGACTGCAAAGGACATGTGGGAGCATGTGCATCTTCTGATGGAAGGAACAGAGCTCAATCAGGAAGACCTTGAATCAAAATTGTACATGGAATTCAACAATTTTGTTATGGAACCGGGAGAGACAATCGAATCATACTACCACCGCTTCACCAATGTTGTTAATGACCTTGATCGTCATGACATGAAGTTTCCAAGGATTGCAATCAACTCCAAATTTCTGGGATGCCTAGGTCCTGAATGGCAGAAATATGCAACGTTTGTTAGGCAATCAAAGAAGATTGGTGAGATCAAATATGGATTGATTTATGATTTTCTCAAACAACATCAATCAGAGGTGGACAAAGAAGTAGCAGCAAGAGGAGGTTTCATACCAGGACCACAACCTAATTCGCTTGCACTAATGGCTCAACCAAACTTCTCTCTACCTTCTCAGGAATTTGGAAACTCATCTTATCAACCAAGTTTTCAACCTCAAAACCAACTTGTCCCATATGAACCACCATCTCAACAATCAGGCAACCATATGGTAACCTACAACAACACTGACTCCAACTTTTACACCAACAGTGAATATGATGAAGAAGAAGAAGCTTTCAGTTCCCTCAATGAAGCATTTGGGTTGATTGCTAAAGCATTTGGGAATTTCACAAACAAATCAAACAACCGACTTCGCTCATCTTCAAACACAAGGAATCAGGCAGTTGTTAATGATGGTAGGGTAGAAATTCAGAACAGATCATCGGGAAGGTTTGGTTCAGGGAACAGAGGAGGATATGGGTCACAAAGGTTTCAAGCTGGAGAACAAAGGTTTCAATCTGGGGGTAATAGGAATTCTATGGGGACAGATCAGAACAGGAATCAATTGAATGGAAAAGAATCAAAAGGCATTGCAAATACCTCGATCACATGCTACAACTGTGGAGGGTACGGTCATATGGCTACTGCATGTCCAAAGCCTCGTACTATGGGCAGTGCATATCACAAAGAAGCTCTCTTGATGGCACTTAAGGATGAGAAAGCAAGCTTGATGAATGTGAAAGAAAACAGCTTCATG
Organism: Artemisia tridentata subsp. tridentata; assembly: GCA_021014915.2. Taxonomy (NCBI): domain Eukaryota; kingdom Viridiplantae; phylum Streptophyta; class Magnoliopsida; order Asterales; family Asteraceae; genus Artemisia; species Artemisia tridentata. Next base: position 218,418,139 of record CP139507.1, read on the forward strand.
GCAAATGCAGAGTCAGATGATGATATGGAAGATCTTGAGGCAAACGCAGCTGTAATGCTCATGGCAAATATGCAGGAAATGAATACGTCCGAGACAGGCCCGGTCTACGATACTGACGGTCTTTCTCAGGTACTTGATCCACCATGTATACTACATGAGATTGCTTCACCTTCCGCATCTTCATTCTCAAATGAACATTCTGTTCAAAATGATTCACCATTCTCATCTTCTTTAGATTATCAAATCAACACTGATATATCATTTGATGATGATAGAACAGTTGTCTCATTTGATGATCTAATAGAAGATGACAATCATGATCAGCTTGAACAAAATGAAAATTTGACTAATGATTGCGTGGGTTTTGCAACCTTACAACAGGTTTTACCTCTCGAGGGATCTCAAGAGGCTTACAACCCCACCAGGCAGTGTACCTGACCGATGTAGTATAGTGTAGTGGTAAGTACGGGGGATTGATCGTTCTCCACAGGGAATAGTGTTCGTTAGGTGTGAAAGGCTACTCTATTTAGGTCTAAGGGTTGAGGAAGATTCTTTTTATGTTTTTTATAATTTTATGAAAGCAAGTAAAATCTCGGGTTTTGAAGGAGTGGGCGGAATTAGTTGCTAGTCAACTAACCCAAATTACTACAAATGCAAATAAAATAAAATAACAAAAATGAAAAGTGGTGAGAAACTTATGTGTAGAGAAATGTGTTTACTTAGATTTCCTTACTCCCTAACTATCTTTTACCGGTTAATTAGTGTGTATTAGTCGCGTGGATGACGGGTGTATTCCTTAATACCATTCGTGGGGTGGCGTACTTACTTCCCCAAACTCTACAAGCTCCTACTTCACTCCTATGTCGAGCCGGCTAGGAAGCTCCTAACATGGGATCACTAGAATTCGCTTGTGCATTAAATACAACCATAAAAACCTTTAGTACGCGTTTGGTTCATGTTTCTTAAGACGTTCAAGCAAGTTACCGAATAGGAAGTTAGCCAGTTTTCTTAAGCCTAACATAGATAAACAATCATCCAATACAACTAACAACACACTAACAACCAATAATCAATAGCTAGGTTTCATTAGATCTAAGCAAACACAAGATAAATTTAGCCTAACATGTTAAACAAAAGACAAGCATAAGATAGAATCAAACAACACATAGACATATTGAATGATTAATTGATAACTTATCTTTCAATGAAACATGGAGGATCTCAAGGCAAGAAGCCCTGAAAAAGTAGCTAAAATCGTCTTAGGGTTTTATCCCAAAATTCCACACACTAAGCTCTCCCCTAATGACAAAAAATTAGAAAACTATATATAGACTTTGACATCTGACGGCGTCACCTTATGCATTGTGACGCCGTCACCTCGCCGCTTTTAGGGTTCCCGGATGACCATCTTGACGCCGTCCCTCTTTAGCTCTTCAAAAATCCATTCTGGCTTATCAAGGCTTGACGCCGTCGGATCCTAAACGTGACGCCGTCCCCTTATGATTTAAGCCGTGACGCCCTTGATTTAGTTAAAGCGTGACGCCATCAGAATTCTCATGCAAACTCACTGGCCCGTCATGAGTAAATTTCACATCCAACTTTTCTTGCCAAGGCATGACGCCGTCTGGAGTTAATGTTGACGCCGTCAAAGGTGACTTTCAGCACAATTTTGAGACTTTGCCGTTTTCTTCACTTTTATGCTCCAAAAACGTCCAAAATGCCTCCTTTTCCAGATTTCTCCTCAAAAGTACCTAAAATGACAAAAGGAACGATTTAGGGCAATATTTGATCAAATAAATACGATTTCGGGCTTAAATGACCCCTTAAAAGCGGTACACTTTTCGCCTCATCAAATACCCTTACACTTGAGATTTGCTTGTCCTCAAGCAAATGCGCTTTTATTCTAATCAAAATACAAGTTAGGGGTCATTTAATGCAAACATAAAAGTAATTACAACAAATAATCGTTCCACTTCAATCATAATAAGCACGGAGATTATATACTAGCACCTCACAAGTAGTGTTTAGATACTCACATCTCTCAAGTGTCATCAAAATAAATCTCATAAATGAAAACGGATAATATCTCTCACTACCTGTCATAGCAAATAGATTACCATAGGCTTGGGAAAGGATCGAAAACCTCCTCCACTAGGCGTAAGCACCTAAGATAAACTATCAAAGAGGGCTTTTAAATGGGTTATAACGTTAGGTGTAGGGAAAAGGAAAACACGGTTTTGTTGGATAAAGGATATTTTACTGGTGGCGAGTTAAAGATCTTGATCAATCACATGTACTATACAACGTTGCTAAGCCAAGACTAGACTCGATCTTAAGCTAATGAAAGAAAATAACAAAACATAAACATAAAATAAACATAAAATGAAACGGGATGGTAGTCCGTATGTTTTTTTTTTCTACTTTTCTTTTTCTCATTTTTTTGTATTTTTCTTGATTTTTTTTGATTTTTTTTTTTTTTTTTTTTTTTTTTTTTTTTTTTTGCATACACTTTTACCCTACCATCCAAAATAATACATCATAGGGGCATTGCATTCCCCTTACACTTGAACTTTTACATAACTTTACAAATAACTATTCTAATGACTCGAATTAAGATAATTGAAAAACTTGGAGTACTTTTAAAACATTTAGCACATATGGGGGTAATAAATGATGTTCTTCCCCATTACTCCATTACACTAGTACTTTACCCATGAGTCCCAATCGTCCCAAAACAATATGTACAAGGATATGACTCGACTTAGCAACCATGTAATCGACTAGATAATTAACTTGGGTTTAAACAAATGTGTGTAACAATAATGCACTAAAAATGAGTGCATACAAGGTAGGCTAAGGCGATTTGGGTGTACATTTTAGTGGGGTGTAACAAATTCTTCCTTTAAGTAAAATGCTTAAAGGTCGAAACGAAAAGATAGGCTCTGAGGGGTGTACTAGGGGTATCGTGTACTAAAAATGAGTACAACGCAAAGGGTGTGGGAGAATTACTTGACCAATGTAGCCAAAGTAATTATAACAAAAACACAGGTGTAAAACAATGGGTTAATCCTAATGCCTCTTATCATGTAGTAAATCTAACTACACGAATGTAGTCTCACTTGTGGCCTTGGAATGGTCCTAACGCAAGTTCTAGAATCTAAGTGCTACCGGTACACACATCATAGCATAAATGCTTTTCCTACCAATTCTAGGGGTGAACCTCACATATTTGGGGGTGGAAAATTTTTTTAGTGGTACGGTTTTTGTGCTAGTCATATAACTCCTATTCGTGAGACGCTCATTAAGATCAAAGTTTCACTCCTATATGTTGTAAAAAATTTTAAATTTGGCACTAAAATTACCTTAACAAGTATTTCTCTCAGTTTTATTACACATCTACCATCAAACAAACAAAAATCAAGCACAATTGTATTCTCAAAAATCGTACTTTTACCCTCCCCTTACACTTAAGATGAACATTGTCCCCAATGTTCAAATGACAAATGTAAAAGCATAAAGTAAAAGAATGAAATCAAATACTCCCCTGATTCGCTCGTTGGATAATGAAATTACACGGTTAAATCGTCCTCCAAAGAGAATGTTGAAGCTCCATGACTAATGCATCGCCATAAGCTTGATTCAAAACATTTCCTTGTCCAAAATAACCTGTTGAACCTGAGAAAACAAACACGAAAACCTGCATAACATCGGCGGGATAAAATCTATATATAAGGATATAATGCTTGTGGAATGATAATTTTGCAGATTCCTGGAGATTATAAGTTGGAGATTTTAATAAAAACTTTTTATGAAAACAAAATTTTCAAAAATTTCTGGAAATTAAATCTGACGCCGTCAGGTTATAACCCCTGACGCCGTCAGAAATGACCTGACAAAAATTCTCATTTTAAGTTTCCGGAAAATTTCTGGAAAAACCTTTACCTTACTTCCTGGAAATCCTGCAAAACATCATTATGACTCGATACAAGCATTTGACTCAAACAAATACGGATATGTATGTTAATTTATTATTATTACGATTCATGTTCATATGTGTTCTAATAAACCGATTTAGATTTCCCTTACACTTATCTTTTGCAAAATACCTTTATATGTAGTTAAGACGAAGTTAAAAACAAAATAAAGCATTTTCACAAATTAGTTTTGAACATGAATCAATAAGAATAAAAATTAAACATACATACGGAAACAAATAAAAACAAACAAACAAACAAATAAACAAATAAAGCAAATAAAGCAAATAAAGCTTGGGTTGCCTCCCAAGAAGCGCCTTTCTTTATTAACGAGTCTTGTAGCTAGACTCAAAGTCACGTACATTACGTGACTCCATCATCGGTCACGGTTCCTAGGCCATTCTCCTTCCCGGTTTTATATTCCGGTCCTAATTTCAAACAATCCTTGTAGAAACCGAATATCCTTTCCATAACATAGTCTACTCCTTTACTTCTATCCTTATCATTCCTATAGTAGACCGCTTGTTTAAGCTCCTTCTCAACATTTGACAAGTTTTGGAATTGTTCTATCTTATATGGCATTTGGTAGCTTACTTCATCGGTCTCATCCTTAAATCTAACTATCCCTAAGGAAGGTTCATAAGTCATTCTAGAGACCTCAACAAATGGTTTTCCAAAAACCACTTGAGTTAAGGATGCATCGACTATTGGACGGATATCTTCTACAATTACAAAGTCGGTGACATAAGTGAAGTTTCCTACATAAACCGGTAATCCCTTAACTCTTCCCGTGAAGTTACTCATCCAACCCTTGTCAGGGAACATCCTATACCCAAGTTGATTTTTCATTATCAAGTTGTAGTGGGCTCTAGTCATGATGTTTATGGGTGATCTAAGGTCGATGTAAGCTTTCCACACATGTAGATGTCCGATGTTGCATGGTATGTTGAGATTAGAAGGGTCGCCTATTTCAATGATTGGTTTACCTAGGAAGTATGGTGTTTCGGGGTCATCGAATAAGTTTGTATGATATGCGCGCTCTTCCTTAGTGGGTAGCCTATTGAAGTAGTCCTCATCATCATCTACTTCTTCAATCACACTTGTCCTAACTTCCTTATCAACCTCGACTTTCCTATCCTCATCCTTAGGTTCACTATTATCCTCATTCCTATCAATTGGTTTAATAGTGACAATGTTGACAAAGTGGACGTGTTTGGATGAAGAAGGGTCTTTGACTTGGGGTCCGCTATTTGTGTTCCTAGCGTCCTTATGTGGAGGTGATAACACTTGGTTATGGAGGGCTTTCAACAAGTTGTCAATTTTATTGGTCATCTCAGTTTGTTGTTGATTGAATTCGGTCTCGAATCTAGCTATCCGAGCTTCTTGAGATGCCATAAATTGAGACATCAATCCTTCAAAGTTATTGGTACTACCATTGCCGGAAGGATTGTTGTTGAAAGTACGGTTCGAGTTGGAACCGCTTGATTGGAAACGATTAGGTGGGTTGGAAGAATTGATTTGTTGTGAGTTTTGGTTTTGTTTCCACCTAAGGTTCGGGTGATTTTTCCATGAGGGGTTGTATGAATCACCATAATGGTTTGGCTCGGGCTTGAAAGTGTACCACTTGTCTCCCGCTCCGTCGGTACGCGAGGATGCGTAGTCCACAAAAGCTTGTTCGGGGAGTTCCATGCAATCACGAGTGTCGTGGGGACCACTACATAATTCACATGAAGAAGTGATTTTGTTCACTTGGCTTGAAGGTTTAGGAGCCTCGTAGGATTTCATGAGAAACTTGACTTGGTCTTCAAGTTCTACGATCCTACGGTCGGAAGTGCTTGAATTGTTCAAAGGCAAAGATATTGCCTTGACCGTTTTATTCAAATCACGGGGATCACTCCAACTTTCGTTGTCATAAAGAGCAAGATCCTCTAGGAGAGCCCATGATTGTTCCGCACTTAGATCACGTAGCTTTCCACCGGCCGATTGGTCAATGGTTTGCCTCGTGGAAAGATTGATATGGTCATAGAAGATTTGGACTTGGAGCCAAAGTTCTATGCCATGGTGAGGGACTTTTTGGAGTAAGTCCTTGAATCGAGTCCATGCCTCGTAGAGAGTTTCGCCTTGACGTTGTTGGAACATCAAGATATCATTCCTTAGCTTGGTAGTTCTTCCCGGTGGGAAAAACTGAGCAAGGAAACGAGTGGTGAGATCATCCCAAGAGGTAATGGATCCTGCGGGTTGACGTTCTAGCCACTGACTAGCTTGGTCCCGCAAAGAGAATTGGAAGAGACGCAATCGGGTCGTCTCTCGAGTGGCAACATCAAGGTCTATAGAATCAACGATTTTAAGAAAGTCCTTGAGATGTTGATTAGGATCTTCAGAACGAAGTCCATGGAATGCGCATCCGCTTTGCACCAACCGGATGGTGTCGGATCGCAAGGGTGTGATATTGGCTCCTTGAGTGAGCTCAATGGTGTTTCGATAGCCGTGGTGGCTAGGACGGGAATACTCTCCTAAAGTACGGGCTCTAGGAGGTGGTGGTGGTTGTTGTGGTGGTGGGTTGTGTGGGTTAAGGATATTACCATCTTCCATGATGTCGGACGGTAATGGTTACGAACAAAGACACGAAGAAAATAGATAGACTAAAGAAAACCTAGAAAAATAAAATAAAAATCTCACTAGAAAGGAATCTAGTGAGTAGACCTAATAGAAATAAAAATTCAACCTAAACAATAACTATTCCCCGGCAACGGCGCCAAAAACTTGATTGCGTGGGTTTTGCAACCTTACAACAGGTTTTACCTCTCGAGGGATCTCAAGAGGCTTACAACCCCACCAGGCAGTGTACCTGACCGATGTAGTATAGTGTAGTGGTAAGTACGGGGGATTGATCGTTCTCCACAGGGAATAGTGTTCGTTAGGTGTGAAAGGCTACTCTATTTAGGTCTAAGGGTTGAGGAAGATTCTTTTTATGTTTTTTATAATTTTATGAAAGCAAGTAAAATCTCGGGTTTTGAAGGAGTGGGCGGAATTAGTTGCTAGTCAACTAACCCAAATTACTACAAATGCAAATAAAATAAAATAACAAAAATGAAAAGTGGTGAGAAACTTATGTGTAGAGAAATGTGTTTACTTAGATTTCCTTACTCCCTAACTATCTTTTACCGGTTAATTAGTGTGTATTAGTCGCGTGGATGACGGGTGTATTCCTTAATACCATTCGTGGGGTGGCGTACTTACTTCCCCAAACTCTACAAGCTCCTACTTCACTCCTATGTCGAGCCGGCTAGGAAGCTCCTAACATGGGATCACTAGAATTCGCTTGTGCATTAAATACAACCATAAAAACCTTTAGTACGCGTTTGGTTCATGTTTCTTAAGACGTTCAAGCAAGTTACCGAATAGGAAGTTAGCCAGTTTTCTTAAGCCTAACATAGATAAACAATCATCCAATACAACTAACAACACACTAACAACCAATAATCAATAGCTAGGTTTCATTAGATCTAAGCAAACACAAGATAAATTTAGCCTAACATGTTAAACAAAAGACAAGCATAAGATAGAATCAAACAACACATAGACATATTGAATGATTAATTGATAACTTATCTTTCAATGAAACATGGAGGATCTCAAGGCAAGAAGCCCTGAAAAAGTAGCTAAAATCGTCTTAGGGTTTTATCCCAAAATTCCACACACTAAGCTCTCCCCTAATGACAAAAAATTAGAAAACTATATATAGACTTTGACATCTGACGGCGTCACCTTATGCATTGTGACGCCGTCACCTCGCCGCTTTTAGGGTTCCCGGATGACCATCTTGACGCCGTCCCTCTTTAGCTCTTCAAAAATCCATTCTGGCTTATCAAGGCTTGACGCCGTCGGATCCTAAACGTGACGCCGTCCCCTTATGATTTAAGCCGTGACGCCCTTGATTTAGTTAAAGCGTGACGCCGTCAGAATTCTCATGCAAACTCACTGGCCCGTCATGAGTAAATTTCACATCCAACTTTTCTTGCCAAGGCATGACGCCGTCTGGAGTTAATGTTGACGCCGTCAAAGGTGACTTTCAGCACAATTTTGAGACTTTGCCGTTTTCTTCACTTTTATGCTCCAAAAACGTCCAAAATGCCTCCTTTTCCAGATTTCTCCTCAAAAGTACCTAAAATGACAAAAGGAACGATTTAGGGCAATATTTGATCAAATAAATACGATTTCGGGCTTAAATGACCCCTTAAAAGCGGTACACTTTTCGCCTCATCAACTAATCAAGATTCGGAGCTTCAGGCCTTAATAATGACCACCCAATCACAAATTGAAAAATGCAATGAAATCAATAAAAATCTGAAAGAAAATATTGCGTTGTTAACAAGGGATAATGAGTGCTATAAACAACAACTTTCTGGATACCAAAACCAAGAAAAACGAGAACAATCTTTTGAAATCGCTTTTCAAAAAGAATATGTCAAAGTTCAAGATTTGCAAAACCAAGTACGTGAATTAACCGATTCTAAGGCTGAGCTTCTATCTCAAAAAGAAAAGGATCAATTTGAATTCAAAAAACAAATTGATGCTTTAACTTCTGAGTTGTTACAAACTCAATCAGAGCTTTCAACATCTCAGCAGGATCTTCTTGATGAAAAGCAAGCCACTAGGAAACGTGTTGACTCATATCTTGAGGAAATTCTGGATTTGGAAACCAAACTCAAAGAATTTCAAAATGTTGTGTATAAACTGGGTAATTCTGTAACACAAATTCAAAAACTAACTGTGAAACCAAGTCCTAAAGGAGTGAGTTTTGCACTTGGAAGTGACACACCCCGTAATTCACACAAAGCACTCAAAGAAAATCCTAAGTTATACAATGCAACAATTTTGTTAGAGGATTCCTTTCAACGTGTTGTTATGTATTCTATTGATGAAGAAACTGATTTTCTTGCAAACAAGATTGAGGGTCGATCAAATTCACAAAACAAGTTTTCAAGAGTACATTATGATTATAATGAACGACCTCACATAAGCAAATCATTTGTACCACCAAAAGATAAACCAGAACAAACGCTGATACGTACCTCAGAACAAATATATCATCTCTCCCAAAATGATGCACATCTTGACAATTATTTGACAGAGAATGATGTTGATCCACAAATGCCTCCAGCATTTAAAATTGTCAAACATTTTGAGACATTTATGGAAGACATCAAATTTTTAAAAAATGAAATTGAGTTTAATTCTAAAATCACTGTCTCTTCTTTTTTCTCTCCTGTGGAAAAAGAAAAGATAGAAATTCTTCAAAAGAAAATTTTACCTCATGTCAAACACTTGAAGAAATGTGCATCACAATGGGAAGAAGATCTAGTTGACGAGGTTCTATCAATGAAGAACATTTTCAAAGCTAAAGACTCCAAAATTCAAAAACAAAAAGTTCAAAAGAAGAATTTGGAAAAAGAAAATGATCGACTCTTGCAAAATGTTCTTAGTTGTGATGTTGTTTCTGTGTTGATGAATGCACTTTATGAATCTGGTAATGAGTGTCTTATGAAAAATCATGTTGTTGATACAAAGATGTTGCAAATCGAAATTAAGAATCTAGTGAAAGAAAATGATGATCTTCGACAAATCAACAATGATGTGGAAAACAAAGTTTTTAATCTTCAAAAAAGGCTTGATTGGTGTCAAACTCAAAGTGCTGAATTTGAACTAAAATTTCAACATCTCACAGGGTCTTTATCATTTCAAAACAGTCATGTTCCTGAAACGTATAAGGAAACAAAGGCTTTCTTAAGACTTAAACTGTTTCAAAATGAAAAGGAACTTGATGAAATTCTTCAAAGCAGGAATGACACAGTCCGCCTTAACAGAAAAATAGATTCACAAAATCAAGAATTCCAACACATCATTGTTGATCTGAAGAAGAAAATCAAAGTTTTAGAAACAGGCAACACCAAAGTTCATAAGATTGTACCAAGGATGCAAAAAGTAGACAACGCACAGAAGAATGCATCATCAAAGACAACCACTAATGCTCTTACTTCACCTTCCACAGGATTAGTTGACACATCTAAGGGTAGAAGATCCAAGACCACCAAGAGACCAAAGAAGACTAGTATCTGGCTACCTAAGAGTGGAACATCTAAGAGTGGAGAAGTAGAAGTTAATGCATCTAGTGAGAATAAAACGCATGTTATGTCTAAAATAGAATCTAGCTTGGTTAAGTGTAATTCTACAAAAGATGTAATGAATGCTAAATCTTTAACTGTTATGAATGATGTTAATGCTTCTTGTGTGTTTTCTCATACTCATATCTTATCTGGTAATCATAAAAACTGTGTTGCTAAAACTGTGCTGAAGAGAAAAGTGAAACGAACTAGTGGCCTCTCTAAGTCTAACACAGTTACCAAATCAATTTTAGGGAAGTCACCACTAGAAGCTTCAAAGCAGACCATAGTTGCACCTATAGCTAATCCCAAAAAGAACAAATCACCTAGCACATTCCTTAGGAAGAAAGAAGAAAGTAGTAGGAAATGGCAACGTTGGCTAGAGAACACAACAAACTTTAAATGGGTACCTAAGATACTTAAATCATGTGCTTCTAACCCAACGGGTCCAATCGTTACTCCATCTGTTTCCACTAATTGTGATGCAGGTGGTTTAAATCGTTCTATGGATTGCTGATAGCGGCTGTTCCCGACACATGACCGGCAATCTCAAGCTTTTCAAAAACTTCGTTGCAAAGTTTATAGGAACGGTCAGGTTCGGGAATGACCACTTCGCCGCAATCATGGGTTATGGCAACTATGTAAATGGGAACATCGAAATAAGTCGTGTGTACTATGTTGAAGGTCTGGGTCACAATTTATTCTCGGTTGGTCAATTCTGCGATGGAGACTTAGAAGTGGCATTTAGGGAGAAAACCTGCTTTATTCGTGATCTTCAGGGAAATGATCTGATGAAAGGAAAATGGGGAACTAGTCTCTACACCATCTCCTTTGAAGGAATGACAGCTTCGACTCCTATATGTTTACTCTCCAAGGCTCATCCCACGAAAGCATGGTTATGGCATAAACGCTTGTCTCATCTCAATTTTAAAACCATGACCGACCTGGCAAAGAAAAAATTGGTAGATGGTTTACCAAAATTCAGATATGCCAAGGATCATCTGTGTTCTGCATGTGAACAGGGAAAAAGTCACCGAGCTCATTTTCCACCAAAAACAGAACATAGCACAGACCACGTCCTACAACTGCTTCATATGGATTTGTGTGGTCCAATGCGAGTTCAGTCTGTAAATGGGAAAAGATATATTCTGGTAATAGTGGATGACTACTCAAGATGGACATGGGTTTACTTTCTCCACACAAAAGATCAAGTTCCGTCTATAGTTACCACGTTTCTCACAAAGATTCAAGTGCAAGTCCGCAATACCGTCAGAATCATTCGTACCGACAATGGCACTGAATTCAAAAACCAAATCCTTCGGGAATTTACAGAGGAACATAGGATTGTTCACCAATATTCTATAGCTCACACTCCTGAACAGAATGGCGTAGTTGAACGACGAAACCGTACACTCGTAGAAGCAGCTAGAACTATGTTGATCAATGCCCAATTGCCAGATTATCTTTGGGCTGAAGCTGTTAACACTGCTTGCTACACTCAGAACCGCGGCATGATCACCAAAAGACATAACAAAACCCCATATGAGCTAATACAAGGCAGAAAACCCAATATCAACTACTTTCATGTCTTTGGTGCTTTATGTTACCCAAAGAATGATAAAGATGATCTTGGTAAGTTGAAGGCAAAAGCAGATATAGGGATATTTGTTGGTTATTGTGAGAACTCCAAGGGATACAGAATTTGGAATCGTCGGACCGGAGACATTCAAGAGACGATACACGTTAATTTCGATGAACTCACAGAAATGGCTTCTGAGCAAGACCGCTTGGAACCCGCAAACAACCGTTTGAACTTCCCAGAATCTTCAGCTGAACCATTACCTTTCAAAAGGAAAGATCTGGAAGATCTGTTTGCTCCTATGTTTGATGACAGTTTGGTTAAAAGTGCGTCAGAGGCTTCCACAATTTCCGCTGCTCAACAACTCCCAAATCAAGCACCTGATTCATCAGCATCTACCTCTACAGTAGTTGCTGACGATGCACCACAACCTGAACCATCATTATCCATAGATAAAACACCTCAACCAGCAGTTGAAGATTCTTCCCCCATTTCTAACCAAGTTCCAACACCATCAGACTTTGACGAAAATGCATTTTTCAATCCATTTGCTCCACCCCCAACCATTCCCGAACCAGGAGAATCTTCCTCGAGCAACATGGAACCGTCAAATCTGAATAACAACATTCAACACTACCCATCTACTCATAAATGGACAAGGGATCATCCGTTAGTTAATGTGATTGGAAATCCAGATAAACCAGTTATGACACGACAGAAACTCCACACAGATGGTGAAACTTGTATTTACGCTCTTACCGATTGTCAAGCTGAACCGAAGAATATTAAAGAGGCCATGACTTATGAAAATTGGATTGAATCAATGCAAGAGGAGTTGGATCAGTTCAAAAGATTGGAAGTCTGGGAACTCGTTGAAAAACCTGATGGAGTTTATGTTGTGGGCTTAAAATGGATTTGGAAAAATAAGCTGGATGCTGAAGGCACGGTTATTCGTAACAAGTCTCGGTTGGTTGCTAAAGGGTTTTGTCAAGAGGAAGGAATTGACTTCGAGGAATCTTTTGCACCAGTGGCTAGGCTTGAGGCAGTTAGAATGTTCCTGGCTTACGCGACTCATAAGAACATCACAGTTTACCAAATGGACGTGAAGACAGCATTCCTGAACGGACAACTTCGTGAAGAGGTGTATGTATCACAACCTGACGGCTTCGTAGATCCAGAACATCCTAATCACGTATACAGGCTTAAGAAAGCTCTCTACGGCCTTAAACAAGCCCGCGGGCCTGGTACGACAAACTTTCAGCATTCCTTATTGCTAATCATTTCACTAAAGGCTCTGTAGACCCGACTTTGTTTATACAAAAACACGGGGAGGACATTCTCATCGTACAAATTTATGTGGATGACATCATTTTTGGGTCTACCCACAAAAAGTACTCAAATGCTTTTGCAAAACTTATGAAACAAAACTTTGAGATGTCCATGATCGGTGAACTAAATTTTTTTCTAGGATTACAAGTTCACCAATCACCTCGTGGTATATTCTTGAGTCAGTCTAAATATGCACAAGAGATATTAAAAAAAGCATGGCATGATATCTAGTGACACCTATAACACCCCTATGTCCTCCTCATCCCCAAAGCTAGATGCTGACATTCATGGGAAACCCACTGATCCTACAAATTATCGTAGCATAATTGGGTCTCTCATGTATCTCACCGCTAGCAGACCGGATGTTGTATTTGCCACATACCTATGTTCACGCTATCAGTCTAACCCAACAGAAAGACATTTATCCGCTGTTAAAAGAATCCTTAGATACATCAAGGGAACCATTAATTTGGGGATCTGGTATCCAAAGGATTCTGGTTTTGCACTAACTGCTTTTTCAGATGCGGATCATGCGGGATGTATTGATACAAGGAAGAGCACATCCGGTGGTGTTCAATTCCTAGGTGATAAGCTGGTGTCCTGGCAGTCAAAGAAGCAAGATTGTACATCTCTCTCATCAACGGAATCAGAATATGTAGCCATGTCTGCCTGTTGTGCTCAAATCATTTGGATGCGATCACAATTGATGGATTATGGTTACATATTCAACAAAATCCCGATGTACTGTGACTCCAAAAGTGCTATCGCTATCTCGTGCAACACAGTGCAACATTCCAAGTCCAAACACATCGCTCTCAGATATCACTTCATCAAGGAGCATGTGGAGCAGGGTACCGTTGAGTTGTATTTTGTGGGAACGGAACACCAATTGGCGGATCTTTTCACGAAGGCTTTACCTCATGATCGTTTTGTGAAACTGGTTCACCAAATTGGAATGAGATGCTTGACTCCTCCAGAATTAGCCAACTTCCTCAAGAACAACTAATCGGGTCATGCTCTCTCACTATCTTGTATATATTAAAAAAAAAAAAAATGTGCAAACGTAGATCTCAATCAAAATATGTTTTTGCCCATTGTTTCAAAGTTTAAATTTTTTTCCACAATCTCACATATTTTGAGGGGGAGAAACTTTTGCACATTTATTCATAAAAATTCTTCGTCATCTTTCTAAATCATCATATATTGTTTTTCATCAGCTTGTGTTAACCACTATAATATACATATCTTAACTTTGGACTTAATATAAAAAGAAAAGCAAAGTTAAAAGGTTAAATATGTAAAATGGAAAAGAATGAGGACAATAACAGTCAATTCGGTTAACTCAATTCTATAAATACACAACTCATTGACTTAGGTCAAATTTTTATCACACTCTCAATACACACAATTTCATCTCACAAAAAACGCGCGCTTCATCTGGATCTTTCAATACTTCTAAAATTCGATTAATTTGTTCTAATTGTAAGTCTTTCATTTGATTTCTGTGGTACTCATTTTAACTGAGAACGTTGCTTCAGAGATTATTTATTGTTAGATTTATATTAGGTTGTTAATCTGATTTTAGGGATTATGCTTGTGCTTATTTTTGTGATTAAATCGGTTTGAGAAATAGTTGATTTATGTTATAAAGATGTATAATCGAACTTCCAATACGTGAAAATAATTGAACAATAATCGAACTATTGGTGTCATCGAGGAATTGGACTGATCTCCGAGTTAGGAGTATTATGTCTGGTTTGATCGAACTTTGATCGAATTTGTTTGATCGAACTTGTTTGATCGAACTTGTTTGATCGAACTTATTTGATCGAACTTGTTTGATAGAAATTATTTGATCGAACTTATTTGATCGAACTTGTTTGATCGAACTTGTTTGATCGAACTTGTTTGATCGAACTTGTTTGATCGAACTCTGTTTAATCGAATTTCGTTTGATCGAATTTTGTTTGATCGAATTTAGTTTGTTCGAACTTTGTTTGATCGAACTTAGTTTAATCGAACTTAGTTTGATCGAACTTAGTTTGATCGAACTTAGTTTGATCGAATTTCGTTTGATCAAACTTTGCTTGATCGAACTTAGTTTGATCAAACTTAGTTTGATCGAATTTCGTTTGATCGAATTTCGTTTGATCGAACTTTGGTTGATCGAATTTTATTTAACTGAACTTTGTTTGACCAAACTTGGCTTAACTGACTGAACTTTCGATTGATCGAACATTTGTTTTCTTTGAAGTTCAGGACTGAGTGTGTATGATAGATATTTGACTAAGTCTCTTTGATTGATTGAGATAAATTGCATTCATATGATTGGGCTGTGTTTACTGAATGAGTTAGTTTCCATCCGTGCTGTATTTCTTCATTATTCATATTTCATCATGTTCCTTATGCTCTGCTGGTCAGAATTTATATGTGCATCAAGATGTTCTTTGCTTAAGTGGTGATGCTAGATTATGTGATTAGTGATGAAAAGTGTTCTATTGCTTAATTGTCTGAACTTGTGTCTATATGATGATAAGCAGTCTAACATACAAAGGGCATATCTAACATACTCACTAACACTCATAATATATGCTCTTGCGTATTGTTGTATGTTTGTGTTATACAGTTAAAAGATGTCACGTGCATTATCTCAAGCATCACACACATCCAAGAAGGTCACTCAAGCTACGGAAAAACCCAAGATCGTCCGTTGCAACTCAAGAGTTGATTTCGATAAACTCAAGTGTCATCCATCATGTCAAATCATCGCAGAAATCCTTGCTAGACACTTCATTCGCCCTGCTTTAACCAAGACAGCAAGTGTTCCAATGGATTATCTTAATCAGTTCTGGGAATCTATGTCAGTCAACAAAGACCAAACAACAATCACTGTCACTCTGGATACTCTTGAAATCTCATACACAGTTGACACTCTGAGGGTCGTTCTTGAGCTACCCAAGGAAAACTCAGGGAACTTTGAGAAGTTTCAAAATAACCCAACATTTCCAGAGATGGCTAGAACTCTAGAAATGCTGGGGTATGATGAATCAACTGAAAGAATGTCTTCAATCTATAAAGTTGAAAGAAAGTTTTTTCCACAACCTTGGTTAACAATGTTCGCCATCATTAATCAATGCATCACTGGAAAAACCACCGGCTTAGATCACCCAAGACTTGAAAACCTGCAGTTTTTCTGTGGTATTGTCAACACAAAACATCTTAACTTTGCACAGTATATCTGGAATGACATGATCTTTCAATGCAAGAAATTCCAAGAGAGCACTAAAGATTCATATATCCCTTTTCCTCGCTTCACAAAACTCCTCATTGCTCGTGTTATGAAAAAACACCCAGAGCTACAACGTCCAAATTCTGAGCAGATGCATACCGAACAACATGATCATGTCCTCACTCGCCTCAACATCCAGATGACCGATACAGACAAACAAGGTGCTCCAATCCCTGATTATTTCCTGAGTGATGACATTAGGAACACAACAGCTTATCTTACATATGATAAAGCATTTAAAGATCAGAAAGTGGGGTTTGTTCCGAAAAAGGACGCATTAGCCAAAGGATCAAAGACTAAAGGGAAGAGTCATTCACTCCCAGATCGAGCCACTACTTGCCGATCAAAGAAAGCTGAAACTGCTAAGAAAGGAAAAACAGTCACCAAAGCTTCATCAGCATGGCAACTTCGTGATGAATCAAGTGATGAAGGAAATGACGATAATGTTGGGATCAAGAAAGTCAAAGCACAGAAGGGGCTTGAAAAGCTGAAATCTATTATGGGTCCAACTGATGAGAAACTAAAGCAAGGCAAGGGAAAGTCTATCAAAGCAATAGATGTTAGTTTTTCACCGATTCAACCGAATGAAAGCTCAGAAGAAGAGGGTGACGAATCAGATCAACACACTCATACCCCATCGGGTTCTGAAGCTGAAGAATCTGATGATGACAGACAAAGTGAGGATGATGAAGACAATGATGAAGAAAGTGACAAGGATAAGAAAGATAGTAGTGTCAAAAACGATGAAAGTGATGATAAAGATGAATCTGAAGATGACCAAGATAACCCAGATGTTCAACCCCACACAACCATTCTTCAATCACCACCTACATCTTCAGTGGCTCAATCATCAACTGTCATAAGTCAGCTTGAAAGTAAACTGAATCAAGTGTTGAGTAATCAAGAAGCCCGTGAAAAGGAATATCAAGAAACTAAACAGAAACTGTCTAGTCTTCAGGAGCAGATGGACAAACATATACTGAAGTGTGATAACGTTGATTTGAAAAAGGAAGTCGCTGAACTGGTTCCAACTGAGGTCTTCAAGACTCTTCAAGATGCATTTCCTGACATGCTCAACAACTATGCCAAGAAGAATCTGGAAGAGGTTGTGGCAAAGTTGATGCAGACAATACCAATCACTATCAGAACGTTACCTCCACAACAATCTGGATCAAATCTCAGAGAACAACTTCTTGAAGAAATTCGAGAAAACCCTGCAGAAGATGAACTCAGGCAAGCATTACTTAACTCAATAAAACGAGCTGAAAAACAAGATGAACCATGCAAACCAACCAAGGCATTGAAGCGAAATCAGGATGACCCAGAGGATCAAGGAAAGAAAAGACGGAGACCTTCATCTTCAAGCCGTGGTCTCATAGCACAATCATCTGGAAAAGGAAAACAATCAAGTGGACCAGTCTTCAGTCCCATTGGAAGTGGTCAATTTGAGGACGTAGAATTTCACGAGAACATCAGTGCAAATGATGAAATACCCTATGTACCTACAAGTGTTCAAGAAGCTGTGGTTCCTTCTGGTCAAGTTAATGATATACCACTACCAGAATGGGTCAATCCAGGAGCCTCAAAGTACGACTGATTTGAAGATATGGTTGATGCATACCCTGATGAAGTTCACAGCACACCCGTGGAAGGATCAATTGTAGATTTTACCAAGAGACTGAAAAAGGCAATCAAGGTTCAGAAGTTGGGGTTGTCAGATATCATTCGAGTTCGTAGCTCAGGCTTCACTGAATTTAAGACAGTGACAACTACTGAGATAGAGTTTGAATACAATCTTGAACAAGTTGCACGAGCCCTTGGAGAAAATATTGCTGATGAACAAAGCCATAAACCAAAAGAACCATTACCTTACAAGGATTACTCTAAACCATTACCCCTCATTGGTCACCCGAAGAATCCTAAGTTACCAAAAGAATACTTCTTCAATCGAGACCTAGGCTATCTCATGAGTGGAAGCACGGATCCTACACGATATGCAACTTCACTATCCAAGTATCCAGCTGCTTCATACTCCATAGAAGATTTGGAAGAAAAGGTCGATGATTTATGGAACCATGACGTTTATGTCTACAATGACGATGCTGTTTTTGGGATTCATCATTGGCGACATATGAGAAGATTGTCCTACAAATACTTGGTCACCACGAGAGTTTCAAGAAACATAGATAGGAAGAACCCTAACAGAATTCTATCCATAACCAGTGCTGAAACCGAACCACTGTACGGGTATAACTTTCTAACCAAGATCACCGTGAGAAGATCAGATGACAAAGAGTATTCATTCTGTGAAGCTGACTACCCATATTTGTCCCGCAATGATATAGAAGACATGTACCTACTGAAGATTCAGGGGAAACTTGAACATCTTCCTGGCCGTCTTCAGTATGACATCATCAACTCCATTCTCATATTCATCCGCAACATTGTCATAAGGCATCGAGTTGAGGACATCCAACTTGGGGTAGAAAGCTACCAAAAACGAGTTAATCTCATCAAGCCAGATCTTGAACGGCCGGGTATTCATGGTCAGCCTCCTTATACGTTCATGGATAAACCATTTGGAGTGGTTTACAAACAGAACAACTGCAGCCCACACTTCATGGGATTTGAAGAACTGAGAAAATTTGGGGATAAGACATTGGTAATGGTCAAGACAGAACTTGAGTCAATCTTGGATAATTACTACAAGGGTTCAAAAACGGGAGTCATGCAAGAGGTCAAATGAAGCAGAAATGATGCCAAGCAAGCAGCCAAGTTCATCAAAAGAATCAACGACAAGCTTCAGTTTCGGACTCAAATGCGAAGATTGGAGAGTTATGTGGGAGGACGAGCAAGACTACCAAACATTCTCACCTTCCGACGTCCTGCCTAAGTTGATTGGTACAAATTGTTTCATTTGATCATCATCATTTCATTTCATTTCATCATTCACTTTCATATATCACTACGGCTTGTGCACACATAACAGTGTACAACCCGCTCTTGTAAAGAAAGGACCCTGAGGTACGCGTCAGTGCCTCAATCCTGAAAAAGGAGCGAAAGCTTCTTACTTATGAGCAGAATTAAATCCAGAATGTTTTCTAAAAGTTTTTTCAAACATTCTGCTCATAAGGACAAGTACTCCCTTGTTAAGGGGGAGTATTTGAAAAATCTTTGTTCCAAATATACAAACGTTCTTGACATTCTTCCACAAACACCTCAAAAAGAGCATATTTTAATCAATAGTTTTTCAAAAACAACATTATTATGCTATTTTTGAGGGGGAGAATGAAAAAGTGATTAAAATATGGTGTCTCAATTGCTGGAATCTCATGAGTGTAAGACTCAAGAATTAACCCTCGAATTGACGATAATAACAGTCAGTAGTCGAAAAGGTATATCCGGGACGGGTAATAATTTCAAGCCAGTTCATCTGGTGATGTAAGCGTGTCTCGCGAAGGATATATCTGAGTAGAATGTACCAATTTCGAGCGACGATCTTTGAATATGACCGGGACGGGTAATAATTTCAAGCCAGTCCAACTGGTGATGTAAGCGTGTCTTGCGAAGGTCATGTTCATTGAAAGTCAATCAATTCAAAAAGTGCCAACTCTTCCCGACATGTGCAAATTTCAAAGTGATTTACATATGAGCACATGTTAAGGGGGAGTTCTTCTGAAAATAACAAAACTCTCAAAGTGTTAACAAAATGTGTTTTACAATCATAAACACTTTGAGAGATTTTGAAAAGGTTTGGTTTTATGGCATCATTAGGATAGTCATGGAGTTATAAGGTGACTAAGGTTAGGGAAAACCGTCCTATGATCCGCCAAAGCCGGAGGGATCTACCCAAGGACAATACCAATAGTTTAGAACTAGAAAGTCCTAGGTATGATATTAAAAAAAAAAAAGAAGGAGAAAATGAATGAACGGAGAAAGAAGGGGTTGAAGAATTAAAAAGAAAAGGGTGAAAAGAAATAGCCCTCCATTTGTTCAACCTTAGGGCAGACACCGGGTTCAATACATAATCTACTGGTTGATCAAGAATCACCGGTATTGAAGATCAAAGTCGTCATGGACCCAGTGACGCACTGCACTAAACCTTCTAAGCTACTCAAGTGTCTCTCAAAAGACATTTGTTTCATTCACACGGAGAACCCTTCATAATCTATCAACTTCTCATTACGAGAGTGTTGATATTAAAAAGGAGGCAATCTGCTCCACGCCTCCGACGACCAAACAAATGTGCACTAATTGAGTCTAGAGCCATGAGATTCATAAAAGATCTCTTAGGTACACTTAGTATTACTCTGTTGTTCTACATCATGGGCAGCAGATGTAAAATTAAGAAAGTGTCCTTCGCAGATCTTAGCAATCTGCCGAGAACATTCATGAGAAAAGTCACAATTGTGATTATCAATGATTGAATGGAAATCCTGCCAAAGCAACATCAAACAACTCTGACAGCAGGTCACTTCGGTAACTCCTTGTGGGTTACGCTTAGTGTTTTGTCCCAAACGGTCTATAGTCGTGGGGTGATCTCCAGCGACTCACTGAATCGTGGGTGCACTTCGGTGTGTTCGTGTAAGCCCTCTCGAAGGTATCCGGTTCAGAACGGCCTGGGAAAGGATTAGAGAAAGTCTTCACACTATGCTGTTGACGATCTCGAAGTCTAAGCTTGTAAGTGCCGGTTGGTTCGTGCTGCTGCTGCTGCTGCTGAGGAGCTTGGAGACCTGGAGTTCAACCATCACCAAGACTCCATCATGTTCATGTCCTGAAGATTAGTTCTCACCAAGACTCAGAATCATCAAAAGTTCAGAATATGTTTAAGAAAAGTCTAAGTTCGAGCACCACAACCTTTCATATGTTAAAGATTGAAGAAGTGAGAACAAGATTGAAGAACGTAACTCACAAGTCATATGAACATGATGGAGAGGACACGAAGACACCAGTATCAAAAGATCGTTGGAATACGGCAGACCACCACCATATCATATCACATCACTTTCAAGAACAAAGAACAAAGATTATGAAGACGTCAAAGCCAAAGAAGCAAAGACGACGTCAAGCAACCTTGATGACCAATACTTAGGGGGAGATTGTTGGGAACACGTTTTGTAATATTTCAAGTATTGATCATTTGTATTAGGTTGCTTAGGCCTTTAGGTTTGTTATTAGGCCCAGCCCGTGTAGAAGGCCCATGGGCTGTGTCGTTTTATCATTTATTAGTGTTAATTATGTATTATGTTAAGTAAGTTGGGCTAGTAGCCCTTTCTCTTGTAAAAACTATAAATGCCCCTCCCATCCAAGGGAGAGGGTTATTGGTTGATGAATTCTAATCATTTGGTATTATTGTGTAATCATCTTCCTTCCATCTCTTTCTCTCTCTAGCTTTCTCTCTCTAGATCTAGTAGGTAATTAGTAGGTAATTAGTGGTAGCTTAATTCATAAAAGAATAAAACATCCTTTATTTTGTGTGAAGGGACATCCATAACAAGATGATGAAGAAGATCAAGGATATACTGATAGTGGATGATCTAAGCTCATGACTGGGAACATGTCTTACCTCTCAGATATCAAAGCTTTTGATGGAGAATATGTTGCCTTTGGGGGAGGAGCAAAAGGTGGAAAGATTACTGGTAAAGGTACAATTAAGACTGGTAAACTTGATTTTGAAGATGTGTATTTTGTGCAGGAACTTAAGTTTAATCTCTTTAGTGTCTCACAGATGTGTGACAAAAAGAACAAAGTTCTTTTTATTGACACTGAATGTCTTGTCTTATCTCCAGACTTTAAGCTACCTGATGAAAGTCAAGTATCACTTAAAGTTCCTAGAAAGGGCAACATGTACAATGTTGATATGAAGAAAATTGTTCCTAAAGAGTGTCTAACTTGTCTTGTAGTAAAAGCCACATTGGATGAATCAATGCAGTGGCATAGGAGACTTAGGCATGTTAATTTTAAAACCGTAAATAAGATTGTTAAAGATGGTTTGGTAAGAAGTTTACCTCAAAAACGTTTTGAAAATGACCAAACTTGTGTTGCCTGTCTTAAGGGCAAACAACACAAAGATTCTTGTAAGCCCAAGACCCAAAACTCTATTACTCAACCATTATTCATGCTTCATATGGACTTGTTTGGTCCTACATCTGTGAGTAGTTTGATGCATAAAAAGTATTGTCTTGTGGTCACTGATGATTATAGCAGATTCACATGGGTTTTCTTTTTAGGAACTAAGGATGAAACCAGTAGCATTCTTAAGAACTTTATCACTGAGATAGAAAATCTAGTTGATAAGAAAGTTAAAATTATCAGATGTGACAATGGGACAGAATTTAAAAATAGAGTTATGGACGATTTTTGTAAGGAAAAAGGTATTAAGAGAGAGTTTAGTGTAGCTAGAACTCCTCAGCAGAACGGGGTTGCTGAAAGGAGAAGTAGGACACTGATAGAAGCTGCTAAGACCATGTTGGCTGATTCTAAATTGCCCATTACATTTTGGGCTGAAGCAGTTAATACTGCTTGTTATGTACAAAACAGGGGTTTAGTGGTTAAACCTCACAACAAGACTCCTTATGAACTTTTTAGAGGTAGAACACCTGCTCTAAGCTTCATGAGACCATTTGGGTGTCATGTTACTATACTTAATACCTTAGATCATCTGAGTAAGTTTGATGGTAAATTAGATGAGGGATTGTTTGTTGGTTACTCTACACATAGTAAAGCTTTTAGGGTATACAACATAAGAAACAGGAGGGTAGAGGAAAACCTGCATGTAGAGTTTGTAGAGAATAAGCCTAATGTTGCAGATGAAGGACCTAAGTGGCTATTTGACCTTGAGAAACTAACAGAATATATGAATTATGTACCAGTTGTTGCAGGTACAAATACTAATAATTTTGAAGGTACCAAAGATAGTTCTGATGCAGGTCAAACAAGTATGGATATTGGATCTAGCAAAGACTATTTTGCAATGCCACTTTGGAAGGATGATTCTCTGTTTCAACCAACTTCAAAGAATGATGATCCACCATCTTCCAGTGATGCTGATAAGGAGGATAATGCTGGAGTTAATAAAGAAAGTGGAGTTGGTGCTCAAGCACAACAAGGAAATGATAACAGTACTAATAATGATGGTACTGCTGAGCAGGAAGTTAGTACTGTTGTGCCAGATGTTAGTACTGCTGGGCCAAGTGATTGTACTGGTGGGCCAAATGTTGAAACTGTTTTTCCAACAGTTAATTCTGTTCCACATGCCGGATTTTCTGATGATGAACTGGATATGGGTAAAGTTCCTAACACTTATGAGGTTCCTACAACTCCCCATACAAGAATTCACAAGGATCATTCCGTTGGTCTTGTGATTGGTGATATACAATCTGGTGTGAAGACAAGAAGGATGCAAATGGGGGCAGGTGAACAAGGTTTTGTCTGTGCTATCTATGAAGGGAAGACACATGAAGACCTTATTGCTTGTTTATTTGCTTGTTTTCTTTCTCAAGATGAACCCAAGAAGATTTCCAAAGCACTAAGTGACCCATCCTGGGTAGAACCAATGCAAAAGGAGCTGTTACAGTTCAAGCTGCAAAAGGTGTGGGTTTTGGTGGATTTGCCTAAAGGTAAATGGGTATTTGATACTAAATGGGTGTTTAGAAACAAGAAGGATGAGAGAGGCATTGTCATCAGGAGCAAAGCAAGACTAGTTGCACAGGGATATACTCAAGAAGAGGGTATAAATTATGATGAGGTCTTTGCTCCTGTTACAAGGATTGAGGTAATAAGGCTGTTCTTATCTTATGCTTCATTCATGGGTTTCACTGTATATCAGATGGATGTGAAGAGTGCCTTTTTGTATGGTACAATTGATGAAGAAGTGTATGTTATGCAATCACCAGGGCTTGAGGATCCTGATCATCCAGATAAGGTCTACACGGTGGTGAAGGCACTATATGGTCTACATCAAGCTTCAAGTGCCTGGTATGAAACATTGGCCAAGTATATTTTGGACAATGGTTTTCATAGAGGACAAATAGATAAGACTTTATTTATCAAAAAGCAAAAAGGAGACATTTTGCTTGTCCAGGTTTATGTAGATGATATTATTTTTGGCTCTACTAAAAAGGAGATGTGTACTGAATTTGAGAAGCTGATGCATGACATATTTCAGATGTGTTCAATGGGAGAACTCACTTTCTTTTTAGGATTACAAGTCAAGCAGTCAGAAGAAGGGATATTTATCAGCCAAGATAAATGTGTAACAGAAATTTTGCAGAAGTTTGGGTACGCAGATGCCAAGATTGCAAGCACTCCTTATGATAAAGAAAAGCCTTTGCTTAAAGATGCAGATGGTGATGATGTTGATGTTCACTTATACAGGTCAATGATTGGATCATTGATGTATCTTACATCATCCCGACCGGATATTATGTTTGCTGTGTGTGCATGTGCTAGATTTCAAGTCACTCCTAAGGCTTTACATTTGCATGCTGTAAAGAGGATATTTATGTATCTCAAAGGTCAACCTAAATTGGGCTTTTGGTATCCTAGGGAGTCTTCATTTGATTTAGTGGCTTATAGTGATAGTGACTATGCTGGTGCAAGTTTGGATAGGAAGTCAACAACAGGTGGTTGTCAATTCCTAGGTAACAGGTTGATATCATGGCAGTGTAAAAAGTAGACTTTGGTGGCTAATTCTACAACTAAGGCTGAATATGTGGCTGTTGCTAGTTGCTGTGGACAAGTGCTCTGGATTCAGAATCAAATGCTGGACTATGGGTACAATTTTATGAACACCATGATATTCATTGACAATAACAGTACAATTTGTATTATTAAAAATCCTGTTCAACATTCTAAAACAAAACACATAGAGATTAGACATCATTTTATAAGAGATTGTAATGAGAAAAAGTTAATTCAAGTTGTTAAAATACATACACATAACAATTGGGCTGACTTACTTACAAAAGGTCTTGATGTTGGAAGGTTTCAGTACTTGGTTGCAAGTATTGGAATGCTTAATCTATAAAAAGTTTTAATCTCTAAGTGTATTTGTAAAGTTTTGTAAAGGATTTGTACTGTTAGTTGTTTCTACTGCTAGTATGTTAAGTTTGTACTGGTAGTATAAAGTTTGTACTGTTAGTGCAAAATTTGTACTGCTAAGTCAAAATTGTTAGTCAAAATTGATATTGTTTTATAGAGAATGCTTTGCATTGTGCTTTCTTGGTTTTATACTAACAGTTGCAGGATAAAGCAAGCAGTATGATTGGAGTTTATGATGTGTGAGAAGCTAAAGTGGTGGATGGATTGCTGTCATAATTGATTCATGATAGAAGAGGATTTAGGGATTACTTGACAAAGGTTGTTCACCTGAGTTTGGAGGTTCCTTAAAGTCTTATTCTTGAAATCAAATTTATGCTTATTTGGTGATATTAGTTTTGAACATGAATTGATGGCATAGTTAGTTAAATAGTAACTGATCTAACTTACTCTTTACCATTTTATACCTTCATTAGTATAATTAGTTATTCCAAGGACATCTGGTATAGAGAACAACGAGCAAAAGTGAATCTAATGCATTTGTGTTAGAGGCAACAACTGCTACGAGCTGGAAACCCTGTCAAGAAAGCTCTTTGAATGAGTTTATCTGCTCACATGCAGTTTTTATAACTGAAATTATTGGTTCTCACACAACCAGAGGTTAAATGCAACCAAAATTTGATTGAGTGTCTTCCTTTACACTTAATCCTTTCAAAATTTTTGAATGCAGTATTGTTTTAAATGAAAATTGAGTTTATACTGCTGAGTAAAAGTTTTTACAAAAGTTAGTACTGCTAGGCAAAACTTTGTACTGCTGGGTAGCCGTTTGTACTGTTGAGAAATAACGGTTTTTTAAATATGGCCGTTGAGAAAATTTTGGCCAAGTACCTTACTTAAGGGTTTCCTAAATTGGATAATTTTTACTTTTTATCTAATTTATACACTTTATTCAATCTAAAGAAACCTTTTCTTAAAGTCGGTCCAATCCAAACCCTAAGTATTCACTATAAAATCTCAATTGGCTTTACTCAACATACTTTAATACACAATCAACCATATCCCAGCTGTCTAATCAAACTTTTACTGATCATAATGGTGAATTTGGCTTTTGTCGATAAACACAACATGGTTGCTTTCTTGGAGAAAACAGAGGAAGGTAAAGACTTTCATGAGATAGTAGATTTTCTAAACTCTACCCACATCAGGTATGCTTTAACTATAACCCTACTATCTATGTCTCTCAAATCAAACAGTTTTGGCAGACTGTCACTGTCAATACTCTTGAGAATGGAGACAAAGAGTTAATTGGAACAGTTGATGGCAAGACAATCACTATTACTGAATCATCTGTTAGGAGGCATCTCCATCTAGCAGATGACAATGGTATTAGTGTTTTGCCTAACACTGAGATTTTTCAAAACCTTTCCAGAATGGGGTATGACACAACTTCTGAAACACCAAATTTTCAAAAAGGATGTTTTGCCCCACAATGGAGATTCTTTATCCATACTATCCTTCATTGTTTAAGTCCCAAGAAAACTTCATGGGAGCAATCCAATAGTAATATTGCAACTGCTCTCATATGATTATCAACAAACAGGACTTTTAATTTTTCAAAATTGATTTTTGATGGTAAGGTAAAAAATGTGGATAGCAAATACAAGTTTTTAATGTATCCAAGGTTTATCCAAATGATTTTGAATATAAGGAAAAGTTTGCTTCTACCTGATAAAACAGTTTATCAAACTCCAACCCTTACTCAAAAATTATTTAGTAATATGAGGATGGCCTCAAAGGGTTATAATGGGGTAGAAGTACCGTTATTTGAAAATATGATTGTTCAGGTATAGGGTGAAGGATCAAAAACCCCAGTTGAGTCCCATCACACACCTACCAGTTCATCAGATACTCCATCAGCCTCACAACCAACTTCATCATCATATAGGAGCTCATCAGGACAAGAATATGAGGTTCCTCAGCCCAAATCTCCTACTCATCCCAATGTAGCAGATGAGGCTGTCTCTAACAGGATAGGAAGGGCTACCACTACTATCTCAAGCTTAGAAGCTGGGCAGGATAGGGGTAACATAAGTAAGACCCTACCTAGGGCAACACCTCATGTATCCAATCCTCATGGACTTGGTACAAATGGTGGAATCCCAAGCCACATGGATACTATGGGTGGCTCAGATACTCATCCTTTGGTTGAGCCTGAGTCTATGCCTCATGATGCACCTCTCCCAAAAGGTAACACATCTGGAAGTGCTGAGGGCAGTGTGTCACTTACTGAACTGATGGCTATTTGTACAACACTGACAAACAGGGTGACTGGACTTGAAAATGATCTTAAGGAGACCAAGAAGGTTTTTGGAGGTGTTTATACCAAGCTCATTCTCAAAGTGAAGAAGTTACAGACCACAGTCAAAGCCCTCAAAGCCAAAAGAAAAACTACTATAGTGTAATCTTCAAGTTCAAGTTCTACTGACTCAGATA
Organism: Artemisia tridentata subsp. tridentata; assembly: GCA_021014915.2. Lineage (NCBI taxonomy): Eukaryota > Viridiplantae > Streptophyta > Magnoliopsida > Asterales > Asteraceae > Artemisia > Artemisia tridentata. The sequence goes on from CP139507.1 coordinate 218,446,006, forward strand.
ATGATATGGGGGATGATTTCCCAAACAGGGGAGGAAAATAGTACCAGAGGGTGCAAGAATTCAGGGGAGGAAACTCAGGAATAAAGAAGCTCAGAGATGGTTTGATGGTACAGATATGGGTGGTGAAAGGTGTTGGGAATTAAATATTCAAGAAGTTTAATATCGGGTTCTATTCAAAGAAATACTCTAAGTGTGATTCTGCTGCTAGAGCATTTGGTTCCTGCTGGTAATGTTTGTTCCTGCTGCTAGAACATTTGATTCTGCTGCTAGCGATAAATGATTCTGCTGCTAGGCTTAACATTCTGCTGCTAGCGTTAACATAGTGGATAAGTATGAAAAGATATTATGTGTATTTTGGTCAACAATATACGGTAGATAATATCTTACCCCATGTGCTTAGTTAACAAGTTGTGTACACAGATACATGTTGTATCTTATATACTGACACACTCAAGATAAAATAGCAAGTAGTTTATCAAGACTTTAAGCAATATTGTAAAGATCTTCTTGGACTATAAAAGAAGATCTTAGACTAGATATTAAGTAGTTGTTGAATACTTAGAACTTACATAACTGTTAGAACTAGAACAAACACAAAAATATCACAAGTAAGAAAAACTTAAGATTCAAGGTTGTAACCCTAATGATAACTCAAGATCACTCGTATTATTATATTTATATTATTGAATTATTTGGTGTTAATCTTTCATTGTTCCTTGTTCAATAACAAATATAAACGTTCCGTTTCCATAACACAAATAACCTTCTAAGTGTGATTAAGTAAATTCCGCGTACTTAATCATATTAACTCAATATATCATACACACAAAGTGCAAAGGTTTAACCACCTTAACCGTGTGTCGAATCCTATCAAAAGGCAGGTTGATATGGATGATGACATGGCACAAGAAACTAAAGATATTCAACAACCTACAGAATCAGTTGATCTTCTACAACAAGACACAGAGCCTGTGAACCTTGAAGCTCAAGAATATATTGTAGATACAGCTACAAGTGCCAGAGTTCAAGTTAGTACTGCTGCTCACCAAGTTAGTACTGCTGGTGCAGAGGAAGGTACTGCTAGTGTTGCTGTTTATGAAAGAAGAAGGGCAGACAAAGGAAAAGCTATTATGACTGAGCCTGCGCGTGATGTGTCGTTGCGGTTTAGCAGTTTTAATGCCTACTCAAGTTTTAAATTTATATTTAGCCGACTTATCAATAACACACACACTTAACGAGCAGTGTACCCGGTCAGTATGAAGATAATGGTAAGTAGAGTGTCGATCACTAAGAGTGGAACGTATAATCTCGTTAATCTAATCAGTATTTTAATATCCTAACGCAAGGGGGTTTCAGCCTGAGAGATTGGCACAGTTTTGTTTGCAATTAAATAATAAAATAAACAAATAGGCACGAATCAGCAAGTAGCACACACGTACACAGATAGATACTAGAGACAATAAGAGGGCTGTCCTTATGATTAAGTAGATTGTCACTTGTTTTATTGATAGCTTTATATGAAGTGTATGTAATTAACCCTTTCTCGTTGGTCCTATTCTTATCGGCGAGTAAACCCTTAATGACGACTTATGTCTAAAAGTTATTCCTAAGTGATCAATTTAGAAACAACCGTGGGAGCCACACCTTGTCCCGCAGTCGGGTGCCCGCAAGCCACTAATAAACACAGAGGTGGTCAATGCACTAATAAGTAGTAACCAAAGACATCAACATATAAACTTTAATTGATGGGAAAGCAAGTATTAAAGGGAGTGCAATCTTTCCGTTGTCACATTACACAAGCCACCAATCCTGATGAATTAAAGTTTGCTAAAACAATAAAACAAAACTACTTAATGAATTAAATACATGCAGCACCTTCTTACAGCTCTTGTATCTTCGATTTGGGTGTGTCTTGTGCTGCCTCTTGACTGAATTCGTCCTTCTCTTCTGTTCGGTCTTTAGGTTTTCGAACTTCCGAATCTCTAATCTCTTTAATGCGTCTGGTCTACGGGGTATTTATAGTTTGTGTCTGAGGGAAGATGCGGCGCATCTACTTAAGTAGATGCGGCGCATGTACTTAACTTCGCGTGGGGTCCAAGATTATAATATTCAGGAATATTCGTACACCGCCAGAAGATGCGGCGTAACTCTTGATTAGATGCGGCGCATGTCCTCTTGTATCTTGGATCGTATCTGGTGACATCTTGATAGAGATGCGGCGCATGTTGATAGTGAGATGCGGCGCATCTGGAGCAGATTAGTCTTGATCTCCTTCATTTCAGTAGACTCTTCACTTTATGCACGTTTTGCTCCATTATTAGTCCAAAATTGCCAAGTTTCACCAAATGCTTGTTTTTACCTGAGAATTACAAAAGTAAACGATTAAGTATCAATCCTCATACATAATATAGTAAAACAAGTCAAATTAATAGGATAAATGATAGTAATAAAATGTACTTATTTGAGTTCATCAAATATCCCCCCACTTGAACTTTACTTGTCCCCAAGTAAACCTTAGATTAAATCTCATGAAAATGTATCCTAAAAGATGTTAGGATTTATTTTTATATTTAAGCATGTATTCGTTTATTTCGTAATCACACAACTAAACACTTAACGAATTAGAAGTAAAATAAAATAAGTCGATAAAAGCAAATCTAATCGTTTAACTGTCCAGTCGCGACGAATATTCTATCATAAGCTTGGCAAGTATACACATCTCCACCACTAAAGCTAAGGAATAACAAGTCTAAAGCGGTAAAAAGGGTTTTTAGGCTTAAGGGTTAATTATTCTTATTTCACTATCGATCTCAAATTCCAGAAAAGGCGACAAAATCACAAATACATGATCGAATCCACGAACACGATACTTGCAATTGCTCAAATCCTTAACTCGAATAGGCTAAAGATAGGTCCAAACTTCACCAATAATAATATATCAAAAAGGGCGACAAAATCATAAATACATAGCCGAATCCACGACTACGATACTTAAGATTGCTCAAATCCCTAATCTCAATAAATCAAAGGTTCGGTTGGATAAAGAATAATACAGGGTATGGATAATATTTGGGATATAAATTGGTGTAAAATAAAAAATAAACAAAACAAATAAATTAAAATCCTAAGTGTGGTTAATCACTATCCCAACCATCCCATGAATAAGACTCATATCATTGAATAACTCACGCTTTAACACTTGAAACACACGCTTTAGGTAGACACGAATTATACTCAACAAAATCTTAATCAAAGAATAAACCTTAATTGGCGTTCCCATAACTGCCAATTCCCATTCAATCCATAGATATAGTACAACAAATAGTGGCCATATGAACCACTTACATAACTTTACATCGTTGGCTTAAAATAAACATCCAACTCTTTTTTCTTTTTTCTTTTTTTTTTTTTTTTTTTTTTTTTTTTTTTTTTTTTTTTGAAACTTGAAACATAAACATAGATGTGTAAAATTTCACCACATCACTATAACTTTCTTTCCGGATAATTTTTTTCATACTTTTCATAACTTCAGAAATAATGGTAATAGTGAAAGTAGTAAACACACGAAAAATAAACTCAAAAGATATACAATATTTACTTTCACTCCAATTTGCATTGTGCAATTTCCCGACCTAACCATATATAATGAATTACGCACGCGAACACAGGTAATGTAAGGAAACACACTCTGCCTATAGCAATTAACCAACCACGGACTTTAATCTACAGGGTAGGCTAAGGTGTAAGGGTGTAACGAAACATTTTAAACATAGGTGTAAGAAACGAAAGGAATGGCTCTGAGGGTTTTTCTAGGGGTATCTTACTCTAAAAGTGAGAGTAACAAAGGGTTTATACGGGGGTTAACTAACCAGTGTAGTTAGTTAATATCACATAACATAAAAGGCTTTTTGGGTGTAATCCTAGAAATTTACCAATTTAGACAAGTCACTCCAATTATATAAATAATACTTATTATGGTGGTCTCGAGTAGTATACAAGCCAAGTTCTAAAATTTACAAGTCACCGGCACACTCATAGATTTGTGAATTTTGGAAAAATCACAATTTTTGAAAATAACGTCATGTGTGCAGTTATGCAACTTAGATCTTAAACAAAAACATGCTAAAAAAAATTTTAAGTTTGATATATTAAGCACATTTTAAGCATAATTTTTGAAAAAGTTTAGGACAAGTAAGTGTTAAGTGTTCTAATTCTCCTATCCCCCCACTTAAGTTAAACAACGTCCTCGTTGTTTGTATAAAAGGTTAAAAACTGGAAATAAAAAGAATTAGAACGGAAAAACTCCCCTGAGATTTGCTCGGTATGATCCTCCATTTGTATATGAGCAAAAATCATCTTTCTTGTGGATTAGAACGTTAAAGCTTCATACTTGATTTATCCACAGAAAATCCAGGAAACTATAATACCACCAACACTTTAAAACACACCTAAGATAAGAAAGGTTCAACTTGCATAACACATTAGTAGTTAGGTAAAATAAAACTTAAAAAAAAAAAAAAAAAAAAAAAAAAAAAAAAATTAAAACTGAAAATCATCAGGTCAGTCGATGCGCCGTATCTTATTGAAGAAGATACGCCGTATCGAGCCTGGAATAAATACGGATCAGAATAAAGATGCGCCGCATCCTTAACCAGGGATGCGCCGCATTAAAATAAACTGATAAATAGTTTTAGAGTCGAAAAATAAAAATGCAGAAAAATAAAATAAGATATGACCATTGCAGAGGATGCGTCGCATCTCAGGACTGAGATGCGCCGTATCTTCGTGCGGCCTGGACTGACAATAAAACAAAATAAAGGATAGGATGCGTCGCATCTGTTTAAACAGATACGGCGCATGTAGTAACCAAACAGACTGTTAACAGTCTGTTGTAAAATGACTTGTTCCACGGTCTAATCTCATACGTCCTCTCGTACTCTCGTGCTGAACTTAATGCCAGTCTTCGTCAATCATAACAAGAAATATAAACTGAAACATTAAACATAAGCATAAGAATAACGATAAGTACAATCCAAAAAAAATAATAATGTGTGGAACAATGTCAGTAAAACAAAAGGGTAAGATCATGGGTGAGCGGTGTCGTCCGGATGGGTCCCAGAAGTGCTGGCTCCATCAGTCCTCTGGCGGACTCTGCGCTCGTACGTACGTGCTACTCCCGTAACCTCAGTACCATCTGGACGAGCGTGTGTAATACCCTGCTGCTCTAGTAATCTGCTCACACTCATGACCACCCACTCTAAGTCTCTCCTCAGTACCATCACCTCTAACAACAACCATCTCCATACGACGCTGTAAGCTCGCAGCTGCATGTCCACCACCGATCAATCCCACATCGTCAAAATTCAGAACCTGGACTCTGAATATTTTCTTGAAGTAAACTGAGTCAAGCCTATGCAAATAATCCTCTAGAGTGCCATCAGTAAGTCCCATGTTCTCGAATCGTAACCATTGGTGCCTTTGTGCGATATCTGGTAGTGTCATCTGAAATAAACATTCAAAGTCAGTAAACAGTCTGCAAGTAAGGTAGATACGGCGCATTTGATTAAATCAATGCGGCGTATCTGTATAAAGTATAAGAGATGCGGTGCAAGACAACAGATACGGCGTATTGAGATGCGTCGTATCTAGATTAATCAATACGGCGTATCTAAAAGTTTATCAATTTTGAAATAGGTCGTTACGCCGCATTAATCAACCCAGATGCGCCGCATCTAAAAGCATATCAGTATAAAATAAAGGGTTAGGCACGTTTTTCAAGAATCCGTATCCGTGACGTAAACTTCCACTAAATATCACAGTATAATATTCTCCTTATATCAGTTCAAATATCTCAATCAACCACAGCTAATTTACCTTCCCGCTAAATATTCAAAATCAAACCCAAAACCTAAATTTTCGGTCGATTCAATTAGTGCCGAATTCGATGTCCGAATCTAAAATTAACTTAGGTGAAATAATTAATTCCAAGTTCTAATCATATCCCTATATCGTTTAAGCGCGAATCGATTCAATCCTATAAACCCTAATTTTCGTATTAATCAAAATTAAATCGAAATGTAACAATTACCTTAGTATTTGTGATTAGGAGAAGGATTAATGCTCGGATTAAAGGCGGATTAAAGAAAGATGATCGGATTTTGAGTATAATTTTAGTGCGTGTTCTTAACTGTGTGTATTTATGCGGCGTATTCCCGTCGTATTTATAAGGCGACACGATGCGCCGTATTAGAAAATTGGGATGCGCCGTATCTAGTTAATTCCGTTGACTAGTCAATAAGTCCTAGTTGGTCAGGGATACGGCGCTTCGGATATTTAGATCCGCCGTATCTCTATGTTAGTTAACGAAATTTAAATAAAGAACGTACCTTGGCCTCCGCAACACAGTTCCTTATACATCAAATGTGGGTTAAAACGGCACACCATATAGATGAATTCAAAATAAGAGTAATAGGCATAAACGTTTCATTAATAATTGTAATCTTACTGTTTAGTTGATAAGGATTTATTCCGAGGTTAGGAACAAATATCGTTTTTAAGCGTGCAAAATTAAGATTACGAATTGAATCAGACGTATAATAAGGATAATAAAACTGAGATGATAATGTAGAGAACTTTCCTTTGGGCAGTTGAATTATTGTAGAGTTTACCTGGGATTCTATTTCAAGAATTAAAGAAGTTCAATGTTACCAGTACTGAGTTATCCTCCACTCGTGTCGTCTTATGTTCGGTAACTCCAGCTAACCTCTCTTGGTTTGGTTCAGAATGTAATCTTTCTTGGTGATGCTCGAGTCATCATTTATCCTGAAAATAAACAACTTGCACACGAGAGTAGCTGACCGATCAAGGTAAATATCAAAAATCAACTATATTTATCAAATTATATTCGTCGTATTAACAAAAGTTAATGCGCCGTATTTTCGTTACGTTTAAAAAATAAAAGATTTTTGATTCAGTAAGATGCGCCGTATCGACGGAAATCGATACGCCGTATTTGTTTAATAATTCGCAAACTGTTTTTAATTAAAATAATAGATACGCCGTATCTTCAAAAGAAGATGCGTCGTATGGCGTTAATGTTTAGAAAAAATTTTTATCAAAACAGATACGCCGTATCTGCAAAAGCAGATGCGTCATATTATTTTATCGCTTAGAAAAATTTTCTTATTAAAAACAGATACGCCGTATCTTGGGGAAAAGATGCGTCGTATCGAATTAATTAAACGCGTTGTATATATAAAAAAAATAAACGCAATACGCCGTATCTGAGAGATCAGATGCGCCGTATCGTTTGATTTAGCACAGTACAACGATAGCAGAACAGAAAAATACGAAAAATAAAAACAAAAAATAAAACACACGAAACAAAAATAAAACACACAAAAATAAAAACAAATAGCACACAATACAACAAATATGCAAAATAGTACAATGATGCAATTAATCTAATAAAAAGAAAAATAACCTAATTAAAATACTAATCAAATTAACAGATAATAACAATTCACTCCCCGGCAGCGGCGCCAAAAACTTGATGCGCGTGATGTGTCGTTGCGGTTTAGCAGTTTTAATGCCTACTCAAGTTTTAAATTTATATTTAGCCGACTTATCAATAACACACACACTTAACGAGCAGTGTACCCGGTCAGTATGAAGATAATGGTAAGTAGAGTGTCGATCACTAAGAGTGGAACGTATAATCTCGTTAATCTAATCAGTATTTTAATATCCTAACGCAAGGGGGTTTCAGCCTGAGAGACTGGCACAGTTTTGTTTGCAATTAAATAATAAAATAAACAAATAGGCACGAATCAGCAAGTAGCACACACGTACACAGATAGATACTAGAGACAATAAGAGGGCTGTCCTTATGATTAAGTAGATTGTCACTTGTTTTATTGATAGCTTTATATGAAGTGTATGTAATTAACCCTTTCTCGTTGGTCCTATTCTTATCGGCGAGTAAACCCTTAATGACGACTTATGTCTAAAAGTTATTCCTAAGTGATCAATTTAGAAACAACCGTGGGAGCCACACCTTGTCCCGCAGTCGGGTGCCCGCAAGCCACTAATAAACACAGAGGTGGTCAATGCACTAATAAGTAGTAACCAAAGACATCAACATATAAACTTTAATTGATGGGAAAGCAAGTATTAAAGGGAGTGCAATCTTTCCGTTGTCACATTACACAAGCCACCAATCCTGATGAATTAAAGTTTGCTAAAACAATAAAACAAAACTACTTAATGAATTAAATACATGCAGCACCTTCTTACAGCTCTTGTATCTTCGATTTGGGTGTGTCTTGTGCTGCCTCTTGACTGAATTCGTCCTTCTCTTCTGTTCGGTCTTTAGGTTTTCGAACTTCCGAATCTCTAATCTCTTTAATGCGTCTGGTCTACGGGGTATTTATAGTTTGTGTCTGAGGGAAGATGCGGCGCATCTACTTAAGTAGATGCGGCGCATGTACTTAACTTCGCGTGGGGTCCAAGATTATAATATTCAGGAATATTCGTACACCGCCAGAAGATGCGGCGTAACTCTTGATTAGATGCGGCGCATGTCCTCTTGTATCTTGGATCGTATCTGGTGACATCTTGATAGAGATGCGGCGCATGTTGATAGTGAGATGCGGCGCATCTGGAGCAGATTAGTCTTGATCTCCTTCATTTCAGTAGACTCTTCACTTTATGCACGTTTTGCTCCATAATTAGTCCAAAATCGCCAAGTTTCGCCAATTGCTTGTTTTTACCTAAGAATTACAAAAGTAAACGATTAAGTATCAATTCTCATGCATAGCATAATAAAACAAGTCAAATTAATAGGATAAATGATGGTAATAAAATGTACTTATTTGAGTTCATCAAAGGAAAAGCTATTATGACTGAGCCTGAGCAACCAAAGAAGGTGAAAAGAAATATTCTTGCTCAGATTGATTATGATGTAGAGATAGCAAAGAAAGTACATGAAGATGAAGTAGCAAGATTTCTTGAAGAACAAAGGCTTGCAAGAGAATCAGCAGAAGCACAAGAGCTTTCAGATGCACTTATAGCTCAAAGATTGTATGAAGCAGATAGGGAAGCTATTCCTGAAGCAGTAAGAGAAGAAGCTTTCAATGATTTGTTGGAGATTATCAGAAAAAGTCAAAGTAAAAAGATGGCTGCTAGGAAGAAACCTCCAACAAAAGCTCAGATTATCAAACACATGATGAAATATTTGAAGCATCAAGACAGTTGGACTGCTAGTCAACTGAAAGGTAAAACTAATGAAGAGATAGAAGGATTGTACTTTACTGCCTACAAGAAGATACATAGTTTTATTCCTATGGATGAAGATGAGGGTAGAAGAACTAAGAGGCAAAAGCTTAATGAAGAACTGCACACAGTTGAAGTAGAGGAGGAAACATAATTGACTAGTGAGCAACTAACGCAGATGATGCTTGTTATTTCTGAAGAAAGCATAAATGTTGAACCAATACAAGGTAAACACCAAATCATTGACTGGGAGGTTCACATAGATGAATTTGGAAAGGCATGGAAAATCATAAGAGTTGGTGGATATTCAGCAGTTTACAAGTATTTTGAAGACATGATTAGGGCATTTGATAGAGAAGATTTAGTGAAGTTATGGGAATTAGTTCAAGTCAGATTCAACTTAACTGAAATTGCAGATGACAAGGAGAAAGATCTCTGGGTGGTACTGAAAAGGCTTTTTGAACCTGATCCAAGTGATAGCTTATGGAAGTTTGAAGCTCATAATCTTGGTACAATATGGAAATTGTATGATACGTGTGGAGTACACCATGTGTCTACACAAGCTGGAGTTGATGTCTTCATGTTAGTTAAAAAAGAGTATCCATTAAGAGCAGCTACCCTACTTGTGATGATTTCAGCTAAACTTAGAGTTGATGATGAAACTGAAATGGAAAAAGAACTACTTCAGCAGATTCACAATCAATGTGAAAGAGAGATGAAGGCTGAAAGAAAAAGAAGATAGAGTGTTTGGAAGAATCCCCTCAATATCAAGGTTGAAGGTTTAATTCAAGAAACTTGCTGATTTGGAGATAAATCAAAAGTTTAGGGGAGGATTGTTGGGAATTAAACACTTGACAGTTTGTACTGCTGAAGAATATACTAACAGTACTAACTGAGTTAGTACTGCCAGTGTAAATATTAGTACTACCAGTTATAAAGTTTGAACTGCTGAAGATATAACTAACAGTACAAACTGAGTTAGTACTGCTAGTATAAATGTTTATACTGCTAGTATATTGAAGACTGCTTATGAAGATGGTACTGCTATAGAAGACGCGTTTTGTGATAAGTATAGAATAGATTCAGTATATATCTTATAAAATTAGAAGATACGTATATTGTATATGAACAGTTATCTTGTAAAGGACTCCTTGTGCCTATAAAAAGAGGTCCTAGGTTAAGGTGTTAGATATCTTTAGCCGTATACTTTTTGTTAAGATTCAAGGTTGTAAACCCTATTGATATTCAGATCACTCGTATTATTTTCTTAATAATATTGAATTGTTTTGGTTATAACTGTTTCATAAATTACTGTTCCATTGATCATACTACATTGTTTATGTTCTTCTAACCACTAAAAAGTAGATTCCGCATACTTTTTGGTGTGCAACAAAGTTTCAAACAAGCTCAGCAAGATTCGTGTTTGTTATCCACACCCTATTTGAACATAAATTAAACCTAAGTTCTATCAGAAGTAAGTGAGCATAACGGCTTTTTCTTACATTCTGATCTTCAATCAAAATTGAAAAACTAAACATCTGATTCTAAGTTGGCCTATGTTTATCAGAGGTAAGTGAGCAAACAGGCTTCTTCTTACTCTCTAATTAACACCAAGTTTATATGTATCTAATCTAGTGGTCTAAGTTTATTAGAGGTAAGTGAGCAAACATGCTTCTTCTTACACTCTGATTTACAACCAAGTTTACGTATAATTTTAAAGAGATGTCTGATGTTTTCAACGTTCTTGAGATGCTTGGCGTTATCCTTGAGCTCTGTCTTGAGTCTGAGACTCACAAATCTTTGGAGCTCTTCCTTGAAAGGATGCCAGGCACTTCTCTTGATTGGAACCTGATCTTCCATATAAGGGCTGTGTCCTTTTGATATCTGATCAGAGACCAATGGAAGGATCGGGTTATGAGGTATGATTCTAGTAATATTTACTAGGTCTTCAGGGGTCAGGGAGATTTTGGAATCAGTATTGAGGAACTTGGTTCAGAGAAAGGGTATGTGTTAGAGTGTGTAGTTGCTAGTAGTTACTAGTATTCTTTTTTACAACTTTACAATTAAACACAAAATATAGTGGTATCAATATCACTCTTTCTCCAATCTTCTTGATGCTTTTGATTCTATTCAATCCCTGATGTATCAGTGGCCTTGGGTTGAGGTCTTCAGCTGTGATGCTAGTTCCTTCTTTACCCTTGGTCAACTTTCACTTGATATCCCTGAGTTACAACTCATACCTGTTTTTTATATCAGAGAGTGGAGCAATATAAATTGCTTTGCTGTCTCTCTGATGTTACCGAAGCAAAACAATTTTAGAAACTCTGATTTTGTTCAGACCTTTCAAAATAAAAGGAAGAAAGTTCTGCATTCAGCGGTTGTTTAGGCTATCATGTGTTTAGATTTTAGTCAGGGTTTCAACTATTTTAGTTTTAGTTGTCCCTGCTTTTACGTGAATGTAGGAATAGCCTAATACTAATCAGTAGTAAGTGAGCACAGTGGCTTCTTCTTACTGACTGACGATGTACAACAAAGACTAAAGAGAAACAAATAAAGTCCGATTCTTTGTTGTTTATGTCTTCTTGGTGAAGTTTGATCAGGTATTGCTACGTGCATAACATAACCCCTAACACACCTGATTTACCTCTAATTGATGACATCTTCATACTCCCCCTGAATCTCCATGGATTACCAGCTTTTGGTAGGCCTCGAATTTATAACCCCTTCAGCTCATTTCTTTGAATTTTTTATCACTATTGATAGTGACCATTTTGGAATTAAGGGTTACCACACTTTCTAGCTTGTGAGGTATCTGATGCTCACATTTTCGGGCAAGATCTGATGCAGATATTTTCAAGAAGAAGACATCTACACAGGACAAGAAGTCCTGGTAATGATTATCTAAGCATCAGGACTTGCAAGAAAGTAGTGCTAAGAAAAGTCTGATTGAATGAGTTGGTTTGTAGGTTGAGGCTGCTTCTTTCTAGAAAAGAGAGGTTTATTGGACCTTATTCTTCTAGAAGAATGGCTAGGGAAATCTCTGGAGTGCGGAGTTTGGATGGGGCTTTGAGTATTATTGGGTTCGAATGTTATTAACCGTCATTCGAGAATGGCTTGGTATTATCAGTCGTCATTAAATAACGGATCTAGATCATGGGAGTGATCCACCTGCTCTGATACCACTTGTTGGTTATGAATAAGGGCATGGTTACACGATCTTGACCATGATCAACTAATAATACCTATTTGTACATTACGACAGTAATAGTCTCACACTAGAGGTTGAAGGTGAAGGCTTTTATGAGAGATAGTTGCGGAATACTATTTCTAGTAATGACAAATGCTTCTCCTTCAAGTTATGATGAGGTGGATTCCACTTAAAAGAGGAAGTGTGTTCTAGAGGTGGAATCATTACCTATCACTACTACTAACCTCCCTTTTTATAGACCCAGGGAAATACACTGTTAGTAGTTACAGGAATAGTAATAACTAAACTAGAAGCAAACTGATAGTTAAGGTACATGTGCACTTTGTGTGGCTAGGGTTGCTTCATTATGCTGACATCTGTAAATGCAAGTAGCTTTCCTTGCTCTCGATGCGTCCTTACCTTCCCAAGGGTTTTTTCGCTTTGCTTTAGCTTGAATTGCTCTCGCCTAAGCGTGGCTGAGTACTTCAGTCAGCTCCAAGGATACACTTTATGAGTACGTGGCTAAATACTCTTAGTGTATCTGATATGTGCAACTGGTATATCTGCATGGCTTAAGATGATAAGTCAATATCAGAGACCTAAGGGCATTTTTTAGTCCTTGTGGTCTCAGGGGTTGTTGTCGCTTCTCTGTCCTTTGTTATAGCTGACTCCGTGAGTCCCTTTAAAAGGTAATTAGGTTCAGACTTTGTCTCTCTGCAAAGTACTTTTGTTATGGCTGAAAAGGTACGCGGCATATCTGATGTGTTTATCATCAGATATGTGACTCCGTGAGTCCCTTTAGACCATTGTACTTCCATTCAGTGGTTGTTTACGCTGACTTCTCTGAGGTTTGCTCATGGTGTTTTACCTATGAGTCTTTTGGATAGCTGATGATGTTCAGCTGTGTTGCTCATTCAGTCAAGGGTAAACTTTGTTCTATGATTTACCCTATGGACTTTGTCATAGAGAGAGTTTGGATCTCAGATGTGATCAGCTATCCTGAACTTAGGCTAATTTAATGTTTCAAATACCTGTGAGGGATAATTTGGTCAAATTAGACTCAACAAAGCTAAATCTGGATACTCGCCTTTTCTTTACTCTTACGATCGACCATTAGTTTAAGGTAGTTCGCTCTTCATTTCTTTATTTTTTTATATGCATAAGTGATGACATTTGAATTTATAAGAAGTTTTGATGATAACATTAGAATATGTCGTAACTAGAAGCATAGTTCCTTACCATTCCAACTTACTAAGTTAGTACCTATTGCAGATAGATCATGTTTTAGATATTCTGTCTCCAGTTACAAGTCATTGCTCTTTTACTTCCATTTTTTTTAATATAGGCTATGCAAGATAGGCGAAATGGTTGTGCGAATTGGGTTAAGAATGTTCTATAAGTGTTTCGTTAAAGGTAGCTAAACTCTATTGTTATGTTTTGGGTTAGGTCTCCAGTTCAGAATTCCTTTTCACTATGGAAACGGATGTCATGCTGTTGTTGCCTCACACTCACCATGAAAAATCATCTGCACTGACTAAACGGGTTTGTTGAGGTATGCTATTGATTGCTTTCACGGAATATATATTCTTTGTTTTCCATTTGTGATCACCATTATTTTACTCTAAAGTAAAAGTAAAGTTTATGTTGAAACAACAAACGTTTTTTTGCGCAAGATTCCCTATAACGTTTGACCTTAGTTTATTGATAGTTTTGCCGTAATGCTGTTACCAATACTTTAGACTATCATCGATGAGTTTACGTCGATACAGTTTTCCACATACTTCACGGGTTGTCTTAGTATATCTAATTTGATAATTGTTGCTTGGCTTTGATTATAGGTGGCAAAACGGGTGGGCCGGGTGGGCACGGGCCACGATTCAAACGGGCTCAGGCTTAAATGGGCACAGGCTTGAATGAGCACGGGCCAAACGGGCTCTTGTTATACGAACCGGTTTAGAAAAGACCCAAAACGACAAAATAAATTCCTCAAACGTAACACCTCATTTATATTTGAAAAATTAAATATATCATATCTATAAGTTTTTCTTTAAAAATAATTGTAATGTTATTCAATTGAGAGAAAATATGTGCCCGTTAGTGCCCATTTAACTTTTAAATGGGCTATATATACCCATTTCAAAAAGGGGGGGGGGGGGGCTAAATGCGCCCAAATCTTTTACAAATTGGCCTATTTTTTTATTTTGGACACAAATTTCCACCCCTAGCTGTGATGATTTAGTCACCCGGTTGCAACCGCGATTTGTGGCCACTACAATATCTGAGTCGAAGCATACATATCCTGTCTCCAGTTACCGAGTCATTGTTTTTTTTAATGCTATCCATGATATGTGATGATATCAAATAAGTACATCTTATTTGCATCATTTATCCTATGTTATTCGCTTGTTTTATGTTATTTTATATGAGAATCGATACTTAATCACTTACTTTTGTAATTCTCAGTTATAAACAAGCATTTGGTGAAAGTTAGCTATTTTGGACATAATTTGGAGCAAAATGGATCAAGTTGGAAATGTCTGCTAATCTGAAGGAAGATACGCCGTATCATTCTAGATAGATACGCCGTACATAAAGACTTAGACGAATATGAAGACCATTTCCTGACTTTGTAGCATGCGCTGTATACAATTATCTTATACGCCGCATATGAAACCTTGGTCAACAAGAAGATCCGACTTGTTTTACTCCAGATATGCCGCACGACATTCCAGATAATCTAAGATACTGAAGAACATGCACCGCATGAAGACTGAAGGTACGCCGTATCTTATGGCGGTGTACGAATATTCCTGAGTATTATAATCTTGGACCCCACGCGAAGTTACCTAGATGCGCCGTATCAACTTAGTTGATACGCCATATCGACCCTGATGACAGAAATATATGTACCTTATTCGACAGCCACATTTGGGGTGACGTAACACAAAACCCTAAGGAGAGGAATACAGATGAATTGGCAGCACAAGACACAACCTAAAGGAAGAATTCGTAGCAGTAAGAAGGTCCTGCTAGTACTTTATTTCATAGGAAAACTCGTTTAATTGTATTAGCAATCTGTTAATGGTTGAGTTAGTGTCCTTTTCACTATTTGATCGGACTTAATTTTTTCCAGCTGTTATAAATAGTATTTGATGTTTATTTGGTTTCTTTATCCATGTGCTTTGATTACATATTAGGATTTATCGCGCCTTGTCAACATAGGCTCGCGCAATTACTTCATTAACATCGTTTGCATAGTTAATGTAAGCCTGTAAAAGGGATAAATAATACATAAACCTAGTAATCGTTTAGTGTCTACACGCTTGTAACTAAGACTCCACTGAGAGAGAATATATTTTAGCACTCATCTTATACTGCTAAGAAATTAAACGTGTGACAAGTTTTCCTACTATCGGCTTGACCTCTTATCTATGTCTATTTTCTATCTGTGTACGTGTTTTCCATTCGCTTATTCACTTCTCTTGTTTTGTTTGTATTGACTTAATCTACACAATCGTGCCAGTCTCTCAGACTGAAAACCCCCCTTGCGTTAGATTAGGGCATTAGAACTAACTTAGGATTAAAATACTTATAGATATCTAGGTGTTAACATTCCACTCTTAGTGTTCGACACTCTACTTACCAACTATTTACATTGATCGGGTACACTGCTCGTTAGTGTGTGTTATAGGATAAGTCGGCTAAATATAAATTTAAAACTTGATATGTTAGCCTCGCTAGTTTGTAAAGATAACGTAGGGACTACATACACATGAATTAGACTAGATTAGTAGTAAGTTGCACCGATAACGTAGGGACTACTTATGTAAACGGGGCAAACTTGTAGTGTGTTGAGCCTATAAATACCACTCATGACTCTCCATGAGGGGTGTGGTTAAGCATTAGGTCATTGTATAGTTTCATTCATATCAATAAAAGTATCTTATCCTTTCCACCCTCTCTCTACTTTCTCTCACTAAAACAATGAATCATATTATCATGTTTAATCAACCTAGACCTCCCAAACCATATAAATCAAAAAAATGTTTGGTCCTACAAGTGGTATCAATCGCCTAACAATGATTTAGGAGAGTTTATGTTTCATTTTTTGGTTAAATCTAAGATAAAGTTACGTTTTTCTACATAAAAACGTGTGCTTTTCTATAAAAAGCTTTGATTTTTACGTTTATTAGGTTAAAAGTTATTGTCTTTCTTATAGTTTTAGTGCTTATTAGTGAGATTTGGCAAAAAGATCGTATAAAATTGGTCTAAAAGGTTGGTTCATACCGTTTTGAAAGTTTGGCTACGTATTGAACTTCTTCAAATCTTGTTATAATCGTTAAAGGTCTAAACTTTCTTGAAAGTTAAGTGTGTTTGAAGTGTTTTGAACAAAAGAATCGCTTTGGAACTGAAAATCTGGTGAAAAAACATGTTTTTTGAAGTTTTTGGTAATCCATCGAACTTAGGTTTAATGGTTCATCGAACTTGAAGTTTAGGGGTTTATCAAACTTTTGTTTAAGGGTTCATCGAACTTGCATCCAAGGGTTCATCTAACTTCATCAACGGGATACTTTCTTCACGGTTCAAGGTTTACTCAGTACTTTCCTTGCTTGTATAAACTTGTGAAATACTTCGACTAAGGGAAAATCTTCTAGCTTATATAAGTTAGATAGATCTTATCGAACTTGCAATTTTCATTGAACTTGCATTTTCATCGAACTTGCAGTTTTCGTCGAACTTGCAGTTTTCGTCGAACTTGCAATTTTCGTCAAACTTGAAGTTTTCATCGATCTTGCAGCTTTCATCGAACTTGGAGTTTTCATCGAACTTGCAATTCTCATCGAACTTGCTAAGTCAATCTCATTGAACTTACAAAGTCAAACTCATCGAACTTGGAATAGTGTTATCGAACTTGGCTGAAATTTGACTTTTTACGACGGAACTTCAAACGGCTATAACTTTTGAATCGTAACTCCGTTTTCAGCCCATAACCTATCAAAACGACCGTGAGAATGAGAATATCGTCACATTAAAGCAACTAAAGTCCATTCAATTCAAACTTTGAGGCCTAAAATCGCTCCGAAAGGAAGTTATCGACGTTTTTAAGTTTTAAGACCAAATTTTGAATACAACAACTTGCATTAACTTACAACAAACTCAACTCCTATATCGTTGAACCGATCTAAGATCAACTTTATCATACATACATTCATCAATGGCAACTCAACAAGACATCCATGCAGCCGGTGTAGAGAACCGTCCTCCTATGCTTGAAAAAGGTGGGTATCTTCCATAGACAAGCCACATGCTTCGTTACATCAAAACCAAACCTAATGGTAAACTAATGCTCCAATCCATTAAGGAGGGTCCCTTCAAACCAAGACAAATCCAAGATCCCGGAGATCCAAATGGAACACCTCCTGTTCTACCATTCTTTCGTGAACAAACAGAAGCAGAATATACAGATGCTGACAAGAAGCAGATCGAAGTTGATGTTATGGCAATGCATTTAATCCAACTAGGATTACCTCGAGAGATCTTCGCTGCAGCCGACAGCTGTGAAACTGCATATGCAATGTGGGAATGAGTTAGAAGGCTATGTCATGGAACAAAACTTAGGCAACAAGATGTTGAAAACAAGCTACTAACTGAATGGGAGAAGTTTACATCTACTCCTGGAGAATCCATTGAATCCTACTATACCAGGTTCTACACTTTAATGAATGAGCTAACCAGAAACAAGTTGACACCAAGAACAATCGCGAGCAACATCAAGTTCATCAACAATCTTCAAGAAGAATGGGGACGATATGTCACTATTGTCAACCAAACAAAGGATTTGCATCAGGTGATTTATGATCAGCTCTACAATTTTCTGAAGCAAAACCAAGCTGAGGCTAATGAAGTAAGGAAAGAAAGACTGGAAAAGAATCATGATCCTCTCGCACTTATTGCTAACACACCGACACCTTTACCAGTATACACACCACATCAACCATCTTCATCTTCAACTCACAACTACATGCAACAACAAACTGCTGTCATCCTACAACAACATTTCTACCCATAACAACAACAAGTTATTCCACAACAACAATATCCACAATTCCAAGAACCAGAGTTCACTGACAATGATGAATCTACTGCTGCTTTGACACAAGCATTTGCTTATTTGACAAAGGCATTCCAAGGACGTTATTCTACACCAACCAACAACAACCAAAGGATTTCATTGAACACTTGCAACAGGCAGATTGCTCAGCCGAGTTTCAATACGGGTCAAGGAGGACAAATGGTTGGGAATCAGCAAGGATATGCTACTGGATTTCAGATGGGTAATCAGAACATGCATAATGCAGGACAATATGCAGGGAATCAGTTGGGTCAGTATGCAGGGAATCAGATGGGTCAGTTTGTTGGAAATTTGAGGGGTCAGAATGTTGGAAATCAAACAGTGGGTAATCAGATTGGGAATGTTGCAGCTCTAGTTGTCGGGAATTATGGAAATATGAATCAGGGTAATTCGATAAAGTGTTTCAACTATCAGGGTGTAGGTCATATTGCAAGGAACTGTCCTACTAAGCCCAAAAAAAAAGATCCAGCATACTTGTAGAAAGCATTGTTGTTGGCACAAAAGGAAAAAGCAGGGTTTCAGTTGTCTGCTGAGGAAAATGATTTTATGGCTCTTATGGATGACATGGAAGACTAAGGTGCTTTTTGTTTATTCAGTCATTTTATGTCTGAATCTGAATACCACGTCTGAATCTGAATTAGTGGTCCAAAAGTCAGAATCTGAATTGTTTTAGTCTTTTTTTTATAAAGTGTCTGAATAAACAAAAAACAATCCTTTCGTTATAAAACAAACCAAAAGACCCTCCATTCATGATTATTAATAAAAAAATCAAGACCAAGATGAGGAGATAAGGATTGAAAAGAAGTAGGTGTAAAGTTTAAGCTTTTCAGATGTAATCAGACATATTCAAATGTCTGAATGAATCAGACCCTATTCAAATGTATTCAGACTTCAGATGTCTGAATAAACAAACAGTCTGAATCTGAAAATGTCTGACCGAATCAGACTTCAGACGTATTCAGATCTGAATGAGCCGAAACAAACACAACCTAAGAGGACATCGATGCGAACTGCATATTTATGGAAAATCTTCAGGAGGCTAAGTACGACACGGATTCTGACACACCTCCTGTTTATGATACCAATGCAGTATCTGAGGTACCATTATTTAATACATGCCACAATAATGATATATTTGATATGTCTCCTCATGAGGAACAACATTCTGAGACTCCAGCACCC
The DNA here is from genome assembly GCA_021014915.2 of Artemisia tridentata subsp. tridentata. Classification (NCBI taxonomy): domain Eukaryota; kingdom Viridiplantae; phylum Streptophyta; class Magnoliopsida; order Asterales; family Asteraceae; genus Artemisia; species Artemisia tridentata. Next base: position 218,465,781 of record CP139507.1, read on the forward strand.
ACTTATGATACATACCTGGACACGTCGAGCAGTAGCAATATTGATTTGGCAACTCCAGATATGAATCATAGTGGAGGGTCAGTTTCACAGCATGTTGAGAATGATGTGGAAACATGCGCTCTCTTTGAATCATTATTGAATAATTGTAGCATTGAAATTGAGAAAGTGAAAAAGGTTAATCGCGATGTAAAGCCCCGAATGAGAAAATGACCGTTGAGCTTGAGAGGTATAAGGAAAACGTTAAAGCTTTTGAGTTTCATAAAAAACAAAAGTCAGACTTAGAAACTGGTTATCAAAATTCCGTTTCAAGGGAAAAACAATTGCAAATCAAGTTTGACACACTTGATGTTAATTCACACATGAAATTAAAATCCTTAAACGCGGAAATTTCTGATTTGAAAAACCAACTTTCTAAATGAAAATCAACTTATTCTGATCTTGAAAAAGAAAAGAAACAGTTGAAAGCAGATTTTTCAAAATGAGAAAACGATCTTGATGAAATCATTGAGAAACAAGAAACAATCAAAAAGTTTGAAGATTTGCTTGTGAAAACGGGTCATTCAAGTCAAACCATTCATATGCTTATTAAAGATCCAATTCTGTTTTTACATACAATGAAGAAAATGGCTATCGGTTGTGAAAATCCTTATACTCTCAAAAAAGCTCAGAATGAACAGAATGTTTTGTACAATGAAAATATAATATATGCTAAACATGATCCTCCCTTTGTTCGTGATTCTGAGGAAACTATAGAAATTGCTGAAGGGAGTCTAACCAAAATGAAACAAACAAATCCAGACCAGAAATCAATTGATTATGATAAACTCAACAAATTCTCTGGAGTTACTTTCATCCAACAAAAACAAACACCAAAATTTTCCAACAAACCAGTTGTTAGAAAACAGTTTGTAAAACAAATAGTTGTATCTAAAGCTCATTCAAACATGGAACAAATGTCGTCTAACAAACCTTTTAACACAAATGATGCTAAAAGATTTCTAGATGATATTAAAAAGTGAATTGAGCAACTTGAAGGGATTGTTAAGTCTAAAAACACTATCAGTGTTAACAACTGGCATTCCAACTTTCATGCAGAAATGAAAAAGGTGTTTGAAACAGAAATTACTACTCCACTAAATAACATCAATACGAGAGTAATTTATTTTGAACAAGCATTATTGAAAGAAACAGCCAACTTCGTCAAGGACCACAAATCCCTGGTGAAGGAAGCTAATGAAAATCTTGAAAACATCAAAGTTTTGGAAAACCTAAATGACTCTCTCTTCGAAGCAGTTATGTCTACCGATATTATGTTCATTATTTTGCATACATATTCTGTTGAAGACAATGAAAGACTGCGAGCTGAGACCTCCGCAATTATTTCAAACTATGAAAATGCTCTTATTAAACTTGAAAAAGAAAACGTGCCATATTTTAAACAACTTGATCGAAAAAGCGAAGAATGCAAGTATGACAAACTGTCGTATGAGCGTGCCTTCAAAAACATGAAAGAGCAAAATGATCTTTTGAGGGCTCAGCTGGAATGTCAAAAAGGGAAGGGTGTGGATGCTAAGTTTGCAAAACCATCAACTTAGGACAAACCAAATACTTCAAAACCGGTTGTTAAACCAAAAATGACGATTTCTCAATCTGTTCCAAAAGTCGATGTGAAAAATGATTTAACAAAACCAGTCACTCCAACACCCTTGCCCAAGCAAAATGAACAAGAAAATATTGTTGATAATGGAAAATGTAACACCCCCAACTCGAAATATGGCAGCGGGACTGAGCTTGGGGTGCTACTTGAGGGGTAAGACAGTCACAATCACAGAAAATGATCTCATAACGAGACGTTTTAAATAAAACATATCATTCGAAATACAAACTTTAATGTTCAGAGTCAAAAAGACTCATAACACAAATACCAGCGGAAAATAAAGATATTTTGCAATGAAATAAAAAGTAGTTTGCAGCGGAAATAAAGACACAGTTTAAAAGATATTTTAAATAAAAAGATAGTAAGGGCAAGAAGCATAGCCCAAAGATAGCCATCCTTAATCTTCAGTTACTCCTCGTGCACACTTTATACTTCAATTACATGAGATAAACATGCTAAAATGTCAACACAAAGGTTGAGTGTAATCCATAGGTTTAGAAAATAATAGTTGAGCACAAGATTTTAATCCGGAAGATATAAGCAATAAATGTAAATATCGGGTAAGCGTCACATAATTCTCTTGTTTTGCTAAGCTCATGACACACAAAGCGTTAACCGGCACCAGAAACTCTGGCGTAAGTCGACAATAACCGCAGAATTTCATAATCATAATAGTTTGCCTCCAAAGCCAGGTATCTTGCCAAATATAGTTAACTCAATTATAGTACATCACATGCTGACCGACCTTAGTCAACTTGGCGCCATGGTCAAATCCTATAGGCATATATACTATAATCGCGCTCACCTGCAGGTGATTAATGGTTTATGATCGAGGGACTTGCTTTTGGCAAGGAAAGTACTTAGCATTTATCGCGTCAGTCAGGAATAGCAGACCAATAAACAATTGTGCTCAGAAAAAATAGTAAGTAGCATGTATCTCCCCCACGGGATTTATAAACATTTAAAAATATTAAAAGTGGGGCTATGAATCACACCTTAGAAGCAGATAAATGAGATATCGCAATCTGATCAAGCAGGACAGTATGGCAAGTGATCCTCAGCACAACCTAATATATGAATGCTATGTCTCAGCAACAACCTTAAAGTGATTTCCAAAACAATAATCGTATTTGAAAATAAAATATTTTATTTCAATGGCGTTTTGAGTTTAAATTAAGTTTAAAACTCGTGTGGATACGAGACGTTAAAATATTAAAAGTCGGCAAACACGTCGGGTACGAAGAAAGAATGACAAAGAGAAAAGATGAATTAAAAGAAAGAAAAGAATAATAAAGAAAGATAATCAGAATTTATATAAGTATCGACAAGGTTTATAAGTTATTAGTATATGATTAAATTATAAAAGACGTTATCGAAATTTGGGCATGACGCGCCCGTTTATAAGACATATCCAATTCGTTATGACTTTCGGTTAAAAGTTTTATTACTAAGTTTATAAGTTTAATATATCTAATCGAGCGATATTATACGCGTATATATTAGTTATTAGACTTATCGTCTATATCGATTATGTTTTACAAAAATAATTAACCAAAACAATATATCGCAAAACGAAAAAGAATAAATAAATAAATAAGACAATAAAAGAAATATAAGACTCAAAGGTATTGGGCTTCGGCCCAATACTCAACTCACACAAGTTGGGCTTATATTGGGCCTTCGGGTCCAAGTTATTAGTCGTTAATTCTATATGCGGGTTTATAAACCATTAGACAATTGCCGTGACTTGTTGAGTCACGGCTCGAGTCTATTGAGCCAAAGGCTTGGGTTTTTGGCTACAAGCCAAACCAAATTCGAATATTATTACCAATTTTACAATTGTCGTTTTGATTCAAGTTTTAATATATATAATTGTGTGTCATGTTTTTATTATGACTAAACCGTTTTAGATCAAATTTTAATATGTTGATTCTCAACACAACACAACACAAACCAAAATCTGTTTTCCAATTTTAAAACACAACACAGGCAAAATGTAACATTTGAACCCAACGCAAACACAATCCAATATCCAATTTCTAAACTCAAAACCTATACAACACAAAACATACCAAATCTGCTCTGGACCAAAAGTAATTATACACAATAAAATCCACTTTCAAACACAAATACAACCTCAAATCTGTTATGGGTCAAAAGTGGGTCATATGGGTTATGCCGTGACTCAATGGAGTCGTGGCTCGAACCATGATACGAGCCGAAAGGCTCCTGGCCAGACCATAGCAACACAACCATTTCCAGTCCATAAACAGCAACTAAAACGCAAACACAACCACAACTAGACCTAAGCAATCCTAATATACACAACCAAAATCAGCCCACAATTAAATCCAACCACAAACTACAAACAATCAAACCCTAATCAACCCCATACTGCTACTGCTTAGTCAGAATCATCACAACCATAATAATCCAACAATCCGAATACAAAAATAAACCAAATCGAATCAACAAATAATAAATTACAACCATATCGAAATAAATCAAAAATAAATATAACTGAATGAAATAAATAAATAAAAGTACAAATAAACTGATAAGTATAAATAATAAATAATAAAAAAAATGAAAAGAATAAAAGTGTAACCCTAATGCTAGGTTAATCCGGCTGCCGTGACTCAGTGGGCCACTGAGTCACGGTTAAAGCGTCCTACGAGCTCTAAGGCTCCTCGGCTTCACCCACCAGGATAACTTAGTCTCAACTCAGTCACAACTCGGCTACAACAGTCGAAATAAAATCAGAAAGGAATAGAAATAATGAGTAAATAATAAAAGGATTAAAATAGATACTATTATATACGATTTACACTGAGTCAACACGTGTTGACTCAGTGAGTTACCTGACTCGGACTGAGTCAGTGCTAACACGGCGTTAATAGTTTAGATCCATACGATACATATTTTATTCGAACGGTTTTTGTTAAGTTTAAATAAAAATAAAATTTATACGAATCTAGGGTTTTGATTAAAATGAAAATAAAAAAAGAACGGGGCGCGTGAGTTACCTTACTGAAGAGAGAAAGGAATGGGGAAGCTACTGTTGAAAGATCGGCGGTGGACAGTAACGGTGGTGGCGCGTGGTGGTGCTACACTGGTCGGATGAAACTAAGGCTCTCCAGAAATGATCAGCGTAAGCTAATCTATCGATTTGTGTGAGTAGTTAGGTTCGAAGGAAAATATTTCTGGCGACGGAGTTTTGCCGGACGGTGGTGGCTGCCAGAATTCGTCCAGAGAAGAAGATGTGGACGGGAGGGAGTATTATTTGTGTGTGCGTGTTTTATGATAAATAAATCAAAAATTCAGCCTTTTATAGTGCTTGAGGGACTAAACTTGGGCAAAACCAAATGTGAGGGGACGAGGGTAAAATTTCTGGGCGGGGTGTGTATTGTCAATTGGGTTAAACTTTTGCTAAAATCATTGTGGGACCCATTAGGGGTATCAAACGGACTCGAAATATTATGAAACTTGCGCCAAAAATTGTTTTGGAAATATTTTTCTGATAAAAACGAGTATAAATATGCATAACTTTCGCCAAAAATTGATTTATTTGGAAAATTCGATTCGTTTCACATTTTCTAGGTTGTGCTGACGTAATACGGGACTAAGGTTCACGTTTCTCAAGTTATCTCACATTTCTCAAGTTTAATTAAATTCAGAAAAAGTTCAACTACTAAGGTGATGCAAAAATAATTATTTGGCTAGTTAAAATAATTTGAAAAATTACTGGGTGTTACAGAAAAGCGGTTGTCGAAACACCAAAAGTAATAGCACCTGGCCTTTATAGGATTAGTCCCACTATTGCGTCTGCCTCCACATCTAAAACATATGGGACAAATGAAAAAAGCATAAAAGATAATCCAAAAGAGACTAGGAAAGCTAAAACAACTTCTAACGACAAAAATGTAAATCCTAATGCGTGTGCCTTACCTTCTACAGGAATAGAAAACAACTTTAGGAGCAGCAGACTATAGCCTAGGAGCAATACAGGGAACAATAGAGTCTCGCCTGTCTCTAAGAGTAGATGCCTGAATGAAGTTGAAGAAGTAGAAGAACACCCTAGGAATTTACCGCTTTGTAATAAGAGACATATGTCATCTGAATGTAATGTCAAAAGTACTGTTTCTAATGCATGTAATGACTCTATTTGTTTAATGTACAAGAAATGTTTATCTAATGATATTTGTGATGATTATGTTTCTAAAAATGTGACTGTTACACCTGAACAGAAGAATGTTCCAAAAGGAACTAGTGCTAGATCTAGATCATGATTTAGGTAATCCATTAGTAGTCAAATTCCTAGGAACTATCTTAAGTATTGTGTATGGAAACCAACGGGTAGAGAGTTCATACTCCAGAATGGCAAATTGAAAGCTGTTCAAATTGAACCAGTAGAAACTTTCTATGAGTGTGATCCGGATTTTACCCCTAACAACATGGAACCAAATTCAAAACGGTTTCCAAAAATAAACTCTTCTGTTCTTCGCATGTTATCAAAATATGTCTTTGGATCGTCGACTCGGGTTGCGACATGCACATGACCGGGAATCTAAAGCTGCTGATCAATTTCATCTGGAAATTCATGGGAACTGTACGCTTTGGAAATGATCATGTAGTAGCTATTCTGGGTTATGGAGATCTTCAGTTTGGTAATTATTTGATCACTCGAGTTTACTACGTCGAAGGGTTGGGGCACAATTTGTTTTCAGTCGGGAAGTTTTGTGATGCAGATTTAGAGGTTGCATTTAGGAGAAACACGTGCTTTGTTAGAAATTTGGTTGGCGATGATCTCTTAACTGGAAATCGCGGCACCAACCTATATGCTATCGACATCAACCAAATGGCCTCTTCATCACCAATTTGTCTTATGACAAGAGCATCTGGCACAAAGTCCTGGCTGTGGCATAGAAGATTATCCCATCTCAATTTTGAGACCATCAACAAATTAGCCAAAGACAACATCGTCAACGAACTCCCTAAGTTCAAGTACACCAAGGAACACCTATGTCCCTCTTGTGAATTTGGAAAAAGCAAAAGGGCATCATATAAACCCAAAACCGTACCTAGTTCGGAAGCACAATTACATATGTTGCAAATGGACTTATGTGGCCCAATGAGAGTTGAAAGCATAAACGGAAAGAGGTATATTCTTGTTATCGTCGATGACTATTCAAGATATACATGGGTAAAGTTTCTGAGGTCAAAAGACGAAACACCAAGCATCATCATCACCTTTATGAAGCATATTCAAGTCCTACTTCAAGCTCCAGTAAGGATTGTAAGAATAGACAACGGCGCAGAATTCACAAATCAGGAGTTAAGAACTTATTTTGAAGATGCTGGCATCACGCATCAGACATCCGTTGTTAGAACTCCACAGCAGAATGGGGTAGTTGAAAGAAGAGATTGAACTTTTGTGGAAGCTACTCGCACTATGCTAATTTATTCTAGTGTACCGTTATTCTTATGGGCCGATGCTGTTGCCACTGCTTGTTTCACTCAGAACCGTTCCCTAATACACCCAAGATTCAATAAAACACCATATGAAGTAGTGAACAATAGAAAACCTGATATCTCTTACCTTCACGTGTTTGGTGCTTTGTGCTATCCAACGAACAACAGAGAAGATCTAAGAAAGCTGAAAGCTAAGGGTGATATTGGAATCTTCATTGGATACTCAGAAAACTCAAGGGCATTCAGGGTGTCTAACAGAAGAACAAAAAGGATAATGGAGACGATGAATGTGAAGTTTGACGAGATTTTACAAATGGATTCTGAGAGACTCGCTCTAGAACCCGCGCTTAACCCAATGGCTTCTAATCAAAACAGATTAGGACCCGCACCAAACCCCTAGACTTCTGGACACATTAGTTCAGGACTCGTACCTCAAGGAGCTCAATCAATAACCACTGACAAACCTTCAGAACAAGAACTGGAAAATTTCTTCGAGTTAATGTTTGATGAATAGTATGGTGGAACTTCGACAAATGCATCACAACATCATTTCGTTGCACCCGCTCAAAACCATCAACCACCACCACCACCACAAGATGCATCTACTACAATCGAAGCTGACACACCAACTCCCTCAAAATCATCTACATCTACTCCAGCAATTCTAGTATTTGAAATTGTTCTACCAAGAGTTGATGAGCAAAACCAAAGTACACTATTTCATGAAGAACAAACACATAACCAAAACAATGCTGCGTTAGAAGAATAGGTATTTGAAAACCCATTTGCAACGGACTCTGCTGAATCATCTTCAAGGTTATAAGAACCATCTAACACACATACGTTAAACCCAAGGTACCCTTCTACACTCAAATGGACAAAAGACCATCCAATTGAACAAGTTATTGGTGAACCTTCGAGGCCAGTTCAGATGAGAAAACAACTTTCCACAGACCCCGAAATGCGCATCTACATTTGCTAAATAAGCCTCAAAGAACCAAAGAACATTCGGGAAGCAATGGCGGAAAACGCATGGAAAGAAGCGATGCAGGAGGAATTCTTCAATACCAGTTACATGATAGTTGGGAATTAGTTCCAAGACCACTGGGCAAACTTATCATTGATCTCAAATGGTCATGGAAGAACAAAAAGGATGAAGAAATGACTGTAATTCGCAACAAAGCTCGTCTCGTGGCTAAAGGATTCTGACAGGAAGAAGGGATAGATTACAAAGAATCATTCGCGCCAGTAGCAAGACTTGAAGCAGTCAGGATTTTCTTAGGCTATGCAGCTCACAAAAACATCACAGTATATCAGTTAGACATCAAGATGGCATTCTTGAATGGAACTCTGAAAGAAGAAGTGTATGCGAGTCAGCCAGAAGGATTCATTGACAAGGAACATCCAGACTATGTCTACAGGCTAAAGAAAGCCATTTATGGTTTAAAACAAGCTCCAAGAGCGTGGTATGATGAACTATCATCTTTCCTGATCAAAAATAATTTCACCAAAGGAACTGTTGATCCTACCTTGTTTACTAGGAAATACAAAGATGACATTTTGATTGTTCAGATTTATGTGGATGACATTATCTTTGGGTCCACTAATCTGAATCATTCAAAACAATTTGAAAATCTCATGAAAAGCAAATTTGAAATGGCCATGATTGGGGAACTTAAATTCTTTCTTGGTTTACAAATACACTAATCCCCTCGTGGTATTTTTATTAATCAAGCTAAATATACAATTGAGATTTTGAAAAAACATGGTGTGGAAAATTGTGATTCTGTTGGTACACCAATGGTCACTTCACCAAAAATCGGTGCTGATTTATGTGGGAAACCCATCGATCCGAAGAAATATCAGAGCATGATTTGTTCTCTCATGTACCTTACTGCTAGTCGACCCGACCTTCATTTTGTTGTTTGCTTATTAGCAAGGTTTCAGGAAAGGCCTACCGAACTTCACCTCCAAGAGGTTAAACGGATCTTTCGGTACTTACGAAGAACCATTAACATGGGACTTTGGTATCCGAAGGATTTCGAGTTTAAACTAATAGCATTTTCAGATGCCGATCATGTAGGTTGCCAAGTTACAGCAAAAAGTACATCAGGTGGAGTACAATTTTTGGGTGAAAAGCTAGTAGGCTAGTCGTCAAGAAAGCAAGATTGTACTGCATTATCAATCGCAGAAGCCGAGTATGTATCTTTATCTGCGTGTTGTGCCCAATTTCTATGGATGAAGACACAACTCACTGATTATGGCTTTACTTTCGTCAGAATACCTTTGTATTGTGATTCGAAAAGTGCCATAGCTATCTCGTGCAATCCAGTACAACACTCGAAGGCCAAGCATATTAGAGACCGCTATCACTTCATCAAAGAACATGTAGAAGAGGGTACTGTTGAATTATTTTTCGTGAAGATAGATTACCAACTCGTCGATCTATTTACTAAAGCCCTTCCAAAAGATAGGTTTGACGATTTATTTCGACGAATTGGCATGAGAAGCCTAACTCCTGAGGAGCTAGAAAGTCTTCTCGAATCTTTTTGAAAAATATCTTTTAAACAGCTTCGCTGTAAATATTTTTGAAAAACAAAATACAAAAATAGAATTTTTTTTTAAAAAAAACAAAAACAAAAACAATATAAAATCAAAAAAATAAAAAAATATTCTTCTCACGATATGTCTCTCGTATAATCGATATTCTGTACGTTTCTAGAAATGTCATTCAACAATGATACGGATATGTACAGATCCTTGAGCCAGAGTTCACTAAAATGTTTTCTAAAACATTTCGTTTTCTCAAAATTTTCTTAAAAAATGGCTCTCGTATACTTCAGTACGAAACCCGAACTTAAATGATGACTTCTGATTATTTCATATCAGGACTCATAATTTCAAAGACAAAATCATTTTCAAAAAGTTCGAGTCTAAACAAACGAAAAGATTTCAAACAAAAACTCATTTTTACAAAAAAACTTGTGTACATCTAAGTACATAAATCACTTTTGAAAAGAAGCCTTGAGCACATGATCAAGATTTTCCAAAAGATTTTTCAATATCTTTCAAATTATTCTGTGCTCAAGATAACTCCCTCTAAACACTTAAAATTGTTATTAAATTCTATGTTTGAAAATATGCGTTCTTTGAAGGGGAGTATAAAAATCAAAATCAAAATGTTCTGATTTCATGCAAAAACAAATCCGTCTATCTTTCCAAAAGCCTTTCTCTTAATCAGTATATATAAAAAATATCACGATATGCTATTTTCGAGGGGGGGGGGGGGGAGATGTGATTAAAATGTGATCAAAATGTTTGAAGATCGTGGTTGAATCTCAAATGAGCTCGACTCAGATATAACCAACGAATTGACGAAGCTTAAATGTTAGTAATCGAAAAGACTTGTCTTGGACGGGTAATAATTTCAAGCTGGTCTAACCAGTGATGTAAGCGTGTCTCGAATAGGACTTGTCTAAGTAGAGTGTACCGTCTCGAGAAATTCTCTTTGAACTTGACCAGGACGGGTAATAATTTCAAGCTAGTCTAACTAGTGATGTAAGCGTGTCTCGAATCGGCCATGTTCATTGAAAATTGATCAATTCAAAAGCGCAAACTCTACCCAACATGTGTAAATCTATCTTACAACTCATTAGCACATGTGAAGGGGGAGTATTTCAGAAAATGCAAAACTCTCGAAGTGTTAACAAAATATGTTTTATTTTATAAAAACTTTGAGAGATTTTACAAAAGGTTTTATGACATGTGATCAATGAACCTAGGATAATCATGGAGTTATAAGGTGATTATGGTTAGGTTTATGTCGTATGATCCACCAGAGCCGGAGGGATCTACCCAAGGACAATTCCAATCGATTAGAATTAGAAGTCCTTAGGTATGATTGAAAAAAGGAGTAAAGTGATGAAAGGAGAAATAAGGGGTTGAATAATTAAAAAGAAAAGTTTATGAAAGGGTCAAAAGAAATAGCCCTTCATGAAAACTTAGGACAGAAACTAGGTCAATACATCTGCTATTGGTCATTACAAAGATGATACCGGTATTGAAGACAAGACGCCATGAACCCAGTGACGCACTGCAAAACCCCTCCCAACCACTTAGGTATCTCTTAAAAGAGATTTGTTTCATTTCTCACGGAGAACCTTTCATAATCTATCGACCTCTCACTCCGAGATATGTTGATATTGAAAAGGAGGCCCTCTGCTCCATGCCTCCGCCTAAAACTAAAACACACGTAATCGAGTCTAGAGCCATGAGATTCATTAAAAGATCTCTTAGGATACACTTTCCAAAACCTACACTTGTGTTCACCAAAAAAAACACAAGTTGTAAGAGTCTTATATGAGATCTACGCTTCTTGCCTTATCTATCGTGATGGTTACTTGTTTTAAACGGTCTACAGTCATGGAGGGATACTTCGGTATACTTCTGCGGCTCACCTGAGTTGTGGGTATACTTCAGTATATCTATTGTAAGCCTTCTTGAGGGTATCCAATTCAGGAACAACCATTGTAAGGATTAGAGAGGGTTTTCACACTATGCTGTTAATTCTCTCGAAGTCTGAGCCTGTAAGTGCTGGAAATCCCGCCAAGGAAATTACTTTCACGAATGGAGTCCTTAAGACGTGGGTCTTTACTTGGATTTTATCCATAGTATTGACAACTGTCCCTCAACGGGATTCGGACGGCTGATGTGCCCGAACAAGAAGAATGGAATCAAGACATTCATCAGTAAAATAATCATATTAGTTTGATCTCTAAGAAAAGTCCACCATGATCGATTGGTGATTTCAACTAACATTCTTATGCTGGTACTGATGATAATCCCTTGGTGGAAATGTAGTTTACCACCATCATTTCAACACCTTCACCTCCACATACTCATACTTATGAATTTCATCCTCAACAAGCTCAAGTGAAGAACGTTTAAGATAAAAATATCAAGTTTGAGACAAAGAGTTACATCAACGTCAATGCTAATCAAGAAAGTCAAGAACAAGTCCAAGTATTAAGTGAGGAAGACATAAGTATGAAGTTTAAAGTATTTTCAAGAAGTATGAGTATGTTGGAGAAGACGACACATCAAATCATTAAATATGTTGATCAAAGGCAAGAAAGATCGATTGACATTAATCCAATGATCACAAAGCATGAAGGAACAAAGAATCAAGACCAAACTATGACATCACACAAAGTTCAAGATCAAGAAGAACGAAGACCTAATCACGTGGAGCATCATTTGAATGACCACCCCTTAGGGGGAGATTGTTAGCATTAAAGAAAAGTGATCGTCATTCTCGTCTTAGGAACTTTGTAAACGTTTCTTAGTTTATGTTACAGTTTTGTTAATGGGCTCGTGGACTTGAGTAATCTAATATGTTACAAGTTTATCATGTAAGCTTAAGAATATTGTAAACCCAAGTCCACCAACTAAAGCCTACGATAAGGCCCATGAAAAGCCTTATGAACGAAGTATATAAGACACCACACACCTCATTTGTATGGTGGGCTTGAGTGTGTAATGTGTGTGTTTTATAAAATATAATTCTCTCGTCCATCTCTCTAGTTTCTCTCTCTAAAACATCATACTTTTCTCAAGTCACCATACGAGCTTCGTTATATACATGATATTAGTTGATAAATATAAGGTCCTACATGATAATATAATCTATTCTACAATGATATACGCGCGCATCAAGTTTTTGACGTCGCTTCCGGGGAGTGAATTGTTTAATACTAATATATCTGTTAATGTTTTAATTTAGAATTAACTTAATTAGTTTTTAATTTACTAACTTTGTTGTGTATTTGTATTAATTGCATTCATTGTATTTTTCTGCATATTTTCTGTTTTCTTGTTTGTTTGTTTTCTGTAATTTTTGTTTGATTTTCATTTTTTCTGTTGTTCTGCATTGTTACTATCTGCTGTATTTTGCTGAACTAAACAATACGGCGCATCTATTTATTTAGATATGGCGTATTGCATTTTTTATTTTATATACAACATATCTCATTTAATTAATTCGAGTACAACGTATTTATCCCTCTAAGATACGGAGTATTCTGTTTTTAATCGGAAAAATTTTCAAAATCCTAAACGCCATATGGCGCATGAGAATTCCTCATACGGCGTATCTATTCTTTATTAAAAACATATTCGAATTCTTGAAATTAACGAGACACGGTGTATCGATTTTTGTCGATACGGCGCAATAATATCAAAAAGCTTGTATTTTGAAACGTAACGGACGTACGTCGTATAAGCATCTGCGTATACGATGTATTTATTTTTATATATAAGCAATTTGAAAGTTAATACGTACAGCGCATTGATCCTCATCAATACGGTGTATAATTTTTCTAAAATAAAAGTCTGAGTGTTTTTAACGAAGTAAACATACGGCGTATGCAGATTACTGGATACGGCGTATCGTCTGTAGATATCAGCAACTTTTATTTTTCGTATTCCGTTTTCGTTATTAGTTTTCTGTTATTATACTTTTTCAAACCTATCATACTGATGCTTTTGTGTTGATTTCAGGACGTGCATGGCCAGGAGTTCTACTAAAGACCTCATCAAACCTTACGAAGAACCTGAACAAGCTTTTCATTCGCTTAGGAAGCTTTTCAAGACAACAAGCCTTGATTGCTCGAGTTTGGTAGAGCTCGATTTCTTTTTTGATCAAGAATCTCAGTGTGAAGAAGCAATCACAGAAACAATGATGGAACCTACTATGGAGGAACACATGATTAAAACCCGTGATGACCATGTTTCGGGAACTGATGGGCCTAAGTATGATGAGGAGGCTAAATACGAGCGGATGGGGCGACTCTTTATGGAATTACGCGTAAACACTTTCCATGGATTGGACACTAAGAATGCAATTATATACGTTGAAAGGATCTTTTGGATTGTTGACGCGTATACACTAATCGCTGTTGACTTAGGACAACTAATGCTTCGAGCCTTCTCGATTACCTTTTCTGGAGCTGCGAAAGATTGGCTGGATAATGAGCCTTCGGGGCCCTTTACTAATTGGATTGAACTTAAAACAAAATTCCTAGATAAATTTAGTCGTAAAGAATGATATGAAACAGACCCTGAATTCACCTGTTGGCTTAGCTCTAAATTTCGCAACTCAATGAAAATGAGTGCATCTCTCAAAAGCGCACTTTGGACTTACTGGATAATGGGAAACGACGAAGAGGAACTAACAGAAGAAGTTGCTGAACTATTTATAATTGAAGCAAACCTATTTGAGTACGAGAAACCTCTGTGCAAAGAATTCAAAGAGTTCAACTATCACTTGAAGATTGATGAAGATGTTTTAACTGGTGATTTACTAGGATTCAAAACCTATGAAAAATTTAAGAATACTTGGTACTATGAATGGAATGACCAAATACCATGGGTTTTTGATAAACAATGGGATGATATTAAGTTGGAACATACCTGTGAACCCATTCGTTTCAAGGACGGACACGAGAAGTGGCCAACTTGTGACTGACAAAAAGATGGGATCTGTAATGGCGGAGACTTTCCAGGAATGAAACGAGTTGGTAATAATATATATTTTGCAGATTACGATTGGTACGATTTAATCGAAGACTGCAAAAGAAAAAACGAGGCCCTACGAGAGAAGGCAAGACTTTAATCTCATGAGGAAGACTGCGAGGCAAGAAGAACGGCATTTTGGGAATGGGTGATGACCCCCATGAGGATACTCAGAAGAATCTTGTGGAATCATCTGATGAAAATGAGGAAGAGTACACGAATGGGCTTGAAGATTATTTAATCTTGAATGAAGAATCTTATTTTGTTAATGAAAAAGATGAAGCATTTAAGAATAGAAAAAGTCAACTGCTTGGAATCCCCTACCATAAGCCACCGACATTCACCACTGAAAAATTTGAAGTTAATAAGTATTCTTTCGGACCACTTGAATAATATGCTGCTATAAAAATGACTGAGTATAATGAACTAATTCAAACCGAAGAGAATGTATCACAAGTGTATCACGACATTTTTCGTATCAAGGACGAGGGATGGTTTGTGACGAGAACAAAGTAGAAGCTGAAGATGAGTCTAAC
The DNA here is from genome assembly GCA_021014915.2 of Artemisia tridentata subsp. tridentata. NCBI lineage: Eukaryota > Viridiplantae > Streptophyta > Magnoliopsida > Asterales > Asteraceae > Artemisia > Artemisia tridentata. The sequence continues at coordinate 218,481,018 of CP139507.1, forward strand.
TTGAAGACTCTGGAATAAAGAAAAGTGCTCACCGGGAGACAACTCGGATTTATCTTTACTATTTTTCTGTTATCGAGTCTGTCAGACCTGCACATCGATGTTGCGCATCCCTTCCCATGGATGCGGCGTATCGACTGCACAGGTCATATCTATCCTTTATTTTTTCTGCATTTTGAACATTCTGTCAGTTGATTCAATGCGGCGCATCTATGTTTATGGATGCGTCGTATCAAGTTTTCTGACTCGTATTTTATTCTAGACTCGATGCGGCATATCCCTTACCATGGATACGGCGTATCGAATGACCTGATGAAATTTCCATATTTTTAATTTTTAGGTTTATTTTTACTAACCATCGATTAACAAGATATGCACTAGCTCTGATTTTCAAATTAACACAGGTTGTTTACAAAGAAATGGTGGTATACATATATTCTGAATTTTCTGTTGTAAGCCATTCATGGAGGCTTGAACCCCATTCCACACAGAAAATAAAAAGTTGCTTACAAACGCATAATGGAGGATCATACCGAGCAAATCTCAGGGGAGTTTTCCGTTCTAATTCTTTCTATTTCCTGTTTTTAATTTCAATGTTAAACAACGAGGTCGTTGTTTATCTTAAGTGGGGGGATGGAGAATTAGAACGTTACTTGACCTTATTTTTCAAAAATTTGCTTAATATGTGCTTAATATGCTTAAATTTAAAAATTTTCTAGCATGTTTTTGTTAAATCTAAGTTGCATGACCGCACACATAACCTTTATTTCCATATTGTGAGGATTAAGCCTATTCAGTTTCCACCTATTTTACCCAAATTCCACAAAATATGAGTGTGCCGGTGACTTGTAGTAAACTTTAGAACTTGGCTTAATGAGTATTAATGATATAATTGGAGTGACTTGTCTAATTTGGTAAATTACTAGGATTACACCCAAATAGCTTTTATATGTTATGTGTTATTAACTAACTACACTGGTTAGTTAACCCCCGTATAAACCTTTTGTTACTCTCATTTTTAGATTAAGATACCCCTAGAAAAACCCTCAGAGCCATTCCTTTCGTTTCTTACATCAACATTAAAAATGTTTCGTTACACCTTTACACCTTAGCCTACCCTATAAATTTAAGTCCGTGGTTAGTCACTTTTGGTTAAATGTGTATTCCCTGCGTTTTCTGTGTTCGTGTGCGTAAATTATTATCTTTGGTTAGGTCGGAAATTGCACAATGCAATGGAGTGAAAGTAGATATTGTATTTTTGATTTTCGTGTGTTTACTACTTTCACTATTACTTTTATGTCTGAAGTTATGAAAAGTTTGGAGATAAATTATCCAGATTTATTGTGATGGTGATGTGGTAAAATTTTACACCATTTAGTATTTGATGTTAAAAAAAATCAAAAAAAAAAAAAAAAAAAAAAAAAAAAAAAAAAAAAAAAAAAAGAGAAAAGAAAAAGAAAGAAGAAGTTGGTAAGTTTGATAAACCAACAATGTAAAGTTATGTACTAGTAGAGATATCGCTACTGCTTGTTGTATTATATTTATGGATTGCAAGGGAGTTGGCCGTTATGGGAACGCCAACTAAGGTTTATTCTCTGAATGAGATATTATTGAGTTTAATTCATGTCTACCTACTAAAGCGTGAGTTTCTGTGTTAAAGCGTGAGTTAGTCTATGATTTGTGTCTTATTCATGGGAGGGTTGGGAAGTGATTAATCACACTTGTTAGGACTTAATCTATTTGTTTTGTTTATTTTATTTAACACCAATTATTTCCCAATGTTTAATCCCTACCCTTTACCAAGTTATTGTATTCGTTGTTAGCTTTCGAGCATCCGGATATGGGAATGACTAGGTGAGAATGTCAAATGCATGAATAAGGTAGTGACCATCCGAGTTTTAAATTAATCGAATTATGCGCCAGTAATCTAGAGTGTGTCTTGGCGACCATCCGTTATGAAAATAACGCGCCAGCGAACCGGGATACACACTAGTGACCATCCGTTGTTTGAGGAATCGAGGGCTCGCGCAAGCGATCTACTAAGTTTGTGCAGGAGATGTTTGAACAAACCTAGGTTTAACCCTTAAGCCTTGTCATAACCCAATTTACCGCTTTAGACTTGTCACTCCTTACCTTTAGTGGTGGAGATGTGTATCCTTGACAAGCTTATGATAGAATATTCGTCACGACCGAGCAATTGAGCGAATTACTTAAATGTTACCACATAGAGTAGTTGAGTGATTTGAGTGATTTCATTTTCCTACTTCATGAGGTGTTTGGTTGTGCAATTATGATTAAAACGAATGAGTGCTTAAAATTATAAAAATAAATCCTAAGGTTTATTTAGGATATATTTTCATAAGTTTAAATCTAAGGTTTTCTTGAGGACAAGTAAAGTTCAAGTGGGGGATATTTGACGATATCAAATAAGTACATTTTATTGGCATCATTTATCCTATGTTATTTGCTTGTTTTATGTTATTTTGTATGAGAATCGATACTTAATCACTTACTTTTGTAATTCTCAGTTATAAACAAGCTTTTAGTGAAAGTTAGCTATTTTGGACATAAATTGGAACAAAATGGATTAAGTTGGAAAAGTCTGCTAAACTGAAGTAAGATACGCCGTATCATTCTAGATAGATACGCCGTACAAAAAGACTTAGACGAATATGAAGACCATTTCCTGACTTTATAGCATGCGCCGTATGGAATTATCTCATACGTCGCATATGAAACCTTGGTCAACAAGAAGATCCGACTTGTTTTACTCCAGATACGCCGCATGACATTCCAGATATGCAGTGTATCAATCTCAAGACTTCACCAAGATAATCCAAGATACTGAAGAACATGCGCCGCATGAAGACTGAAGGTAAGCAATCTCGAGTTCAAAGGAAAGTGGTTGATGTAGCTAGTAGCAATTGGTTGCAGACTTTGACTATAGGTAAAGTTTTTTATTTTAAACCAATTTCATAAATATATATCCCATGTCTTATCCCTACCTATTTGATTTTGTGGAAATTATCAAGTGTATTGACATGTGGTGACCATCCGATTTCTTGAGGAATTAGGTAATGTTGCTAGCGAGTGATCGGCCTCAAACAGTCAACTTAAATCAACCACGGATGTGGTCAAATAAAGTCAAACCAATTGAGGTCAACTAACCAAGGAGTATAGTGTTTTCCCGGGTCGTTATATCCCAGCGAAGCGTGAAATTGTGTTTAGAGACGAATTGTGATCAAGTGCTATTGAATGGAAAAGGAGATATTTGAGATTTTGCTTTTTTTTAATAATTCTAAATAACAATTTAAAAACAAATATACACAATAAAATTAAACGCGAATTAAATTAACTAAAACGCGTAACGGGAAAGCTAAAATGGGACTAAAACTGAAATTTATGAATTTTAAAACCTAAAAATGTAAAATGACTTAAAACTTATTTAAAAACTTAAATTATATTTTTTACACTTTTTATTTAATTATTATTAATTATTTATTATTTAACAACTTATTAAACTATTTAAATTTATAAAAAATACTAAATGAACAAAGAAAATTCTAAAACTTTTTCTAAAAATATTAATAAGTAAATAGAAGCTAAGAAAATTATAAAAATGAAACTTACTTAATTAAAATTTAAAAAGATAAATTCTATTAAATAGAAGCTATCACTATTTTTCTATTTTTGGTTTTCTTAAGGTCTAAAAATATTATCTTATTTTTCCTAGAATCTAATTAATAAAAGAAAATTAAGAAAATTAAAATTATATTTTTCTGATTATTATTCTATTTATTATGATTTAATTACTAATAGAAATTAATTAAAAAGATTAAAAATATCAAAACTATTCAGAAAATTATGAAACTTTACAGATAATTCTAAAATATAAATTAAAAGATAGGAAAAATAAAATGAAAAGTTATCTAAGCCTAATAAGCTGATTTGGGCAGATAAGCAGTTTGCAAATAAGCCCAAATATAAGCTAAAAAGCACAAATATTAACCAAAGGCTCAGAATAAGATTAACCAACTATAATAAGCACAAAACAACTTAAAAACTCCAATAAGCACACTGGATAAGCAGATAAGCAGTTTGGCTGTTTAACAAACTAGGGCATGAAACTCAGGCAAAACAGCAAACTTGCAGACCAATTATAAGTACTCAAATAAGCTGAAAAATAGAATATTATGGGGGCAAAACCTTCTCTATACTACTGGGTATTCTAAAATGCTAAAATCCCCATCTCAATCAATCCAATTGAAGTCCAATTGAAGGCAAAATCAGGTGGTCAGACTGCTTGTTTGTCTGTGTGCACAGAACTGTGCAGAAATGCACAACTCTAATGGACACAAAACCAACTTTTGTCTACTGACTAATTGGACTAATTGTGACTCAGAAATGCTACTTAAAGGGGCCAAACAAGTTAATGGCTTATTATGGCTTATATGAACTACTTATGGACTGAAAATCACACAGCCAAAGCAAAAGTGCTATATCTATCTAAACTGCTAATGAGATCTTGAAAACAGCTTATTAAGGCTAATTTAAGCTGGTACAAAGTTGGGATAATGGCAAATCTACAGTAGCACAGCTTATGGACCTAATGAAAGTTATTACCAAACACTCCTTAATGGGGTGTCTGTGGTGGATTTTCAAAGGAAAACACAATTTTTAAACTAAAAGTCTTGATTTTACTTATTAACTACTTTATATAAACACTGATAAGCAACTTTCAACACAGAATTAAGCAATCTAAAAAGCTATACTAGGTTTGACTGTTTTTGGTCTTTTTTAAGATTTTTAAGCAAAATGAAAAACAAACTATATAACTACTGATACTACTGATGAAATATGTTTATAAACTACTAATAAGCAAATAACAACAATAATGATCTACTGATAAGCACTTCTACAGTACTTAGAGAAATTAAGGAAAAATCAAGAAAAAGCTTACAACTGATAAGCCTATGGAACAAGAGAACAAGGACCAGAAACTACTCCTAGCTTGTTGTCAACAAGCTAGAAACCAGAAAAAGCCATCCAGATTAGCTTCTAACCCCAGAACTGCTTATTTTGAGCTTTTGTTGACCAACTTTTGACTTTTCTTCAAATCTTGATTTAGAACTGATTATATCTAAAATAAACTTACAAAAAGCTATATAAAGCTTGCATAAGCTATTAGAAACAACTGAGAAATTGTTTCAATTACTACTTAACAAGATTCAAATCCTCAGAACATATGAAAATCAGAAAACTTGCATTATCATTAACTACTGACTAATAATCAAAGGACAACAATAAACACACTAAGATTACTTTGTATTGATTGATGAAACTTGATATTACAAATTACACTACTGAAAATTGAAATACGAATTATGCTACTTGTTACCTACCTGCTCTATTTGAGCTACATTTGCTTCTATATATACTAAACTATGGTGGGAAATCCTTTGTCGACATCACTTCATCTTTCTACACCCTTGGATTAACTCAATTTGATCTCAGCAGTCCATTTCCACTTTTGGCGGGAAAATAGGACACATGGCTAATTCGTCTGTTTTAGCTAGTGGGAGTGGGAAAGATGCATTAATTGCATTTGGATTGTTAGGTAGCGTGTTTAGGAGGGGGGTTGGGTATGAGACATCTGTGGTGATGAGGTGGGGGGTGAGGTGGTATGGTGACTGGCTTTGGCGGTTTAAAGAATAAGGGATAAGAGTTTGACTTCGGTCAAACTCTAGGTTTAAATAAAAAGGTGAGTGGGTCGGGTTGGTTTATGATTTGGGCTTGGGATTTGAAGTTGGGCTGGGGTATGTACTGGGTTGGGTTATTATTAATAAAGGGTATAAGTTTGATCCGGATTTGGTTTTAGTTAAACACAAGGACCAAATTTGTAATTACTGATTTTATGAAGGGTTGAGTTGTAAGTTTCCAAAATTATCAAAAGGACCAATCTTGTCAAGTGTGAATAGTACAAGGGCCATAAAACATAATTTTCCATTTTAAAACACCCGGGGACTAATATTGACATTTTTCAAACTTGGGGGACCAAAGTTGTAATTTTGAAAACTTGAACCTTAAAGGACTAATCTTGACAACTTATGAATCCCCAAGGATCTTTGATGATATTTAACATGTTTTGAATAACCAGGGACTAGTTCTGCCAATTTGTGAAACTTCAGGGACTGAAAATGACAATTATGCAAACTTTGTTCGTTTTTCACTTGTTTTCAATCTTTTTGTTCCTGAGTCACATAAAAACACATTTTATGATATTTTCTGTATTTTGAAGCATATCTGCATGTTTTTAAATGTTTTTGCAGATAAAATGTGACAGAAATGATGAGTATTTAGACACTCATCAATCCCCCACACTAAACTATTGCTAGTCCCTAGCAATCATTTATGAAGATTTAATGGATTTTATCTCTTTACCAAAAGCCATTACTTCTGGGGTAGCCAATGTTTCAGTATTTGATAATTTGGTACAATGATAACCAAATGATTTTGAGCAAACCATCAGCTGTCAACGGGTTTGATTTGTCTTTACCAAAAGCCGTTTGCTTCTGGACTAGCCAACTCTTAGATAAATTATAACTATTATCTTTGGTGAGCTGATTACCAATCATGGCTTTTCACTGCCTTTACCACAAGCCATAACCTTGCGGGCTAGCCAACTCTTCACTATAAAAGATATGGTGAGTCGAATACCATACAATTTTCGGCAAATTGTAAGCCATGAACGGATTTGATATATCTTTACCAAGAGCCGTTTGCTCCTGGATTAGCCAATCCTTATGTGGGTTAGACATGGCGGACTGATAACCATTTATTGCGTTCTAAGTGAGAAAAAATTTTAAAATTTTGGCTAAAATGGGGGTACTAGATGGTACATTTGATCAAATTCGCTAGAATTCCCCCCCACACTTAGAACTGAATATTGCCCTCAATATTCAAAGAACCGGTTGTTAAACCAACACTTAGAACGTGAAAGGGAAATACTAATAGCCATTATTTTTATACATACACACTTTTTTTTTTTTACTTCCATATATACAACATGTGGGGCATCTCCCCCACACTTGGGTGAGACATGGGTGAAAACCCATGTTTTGCTACTGTTTTTATTAACCGAGTCGCTAGCTTGACTCGACCCCGAATTCATTGGTTCATGGGGAAGTAAGTGGAAGAAACCATCTCTATCGGACTTTCATTCAAATTGTTTGGATAATCAATTGAACATAAGAAAGTTCCACACCGATGAGATAAATCCGGCATTTAAACCAATGTTAGATGGACAATGCCGGGGTCAAAGGTAATATCCTCACTCCCAAATAAGTGAAAGATAGGGGAAATCACCGGGTAGGTGAAAGGAAGAAGAGAGATCTGAATAGCAATTAAGACAAGAATTTCCTCCTCAAGAATTGCATAATCAAGTGTAAGAGGCAAATCCTTAAACTTGATCTCTGGAATTTTATCAGTTTTTTCAACTGACTTGGTTTCCTCATTATGAAGTTGTTTTGGTGGAAGAGGGGAAGATGAATCTTTGTTTAACAAATTTTTCCGAAAAAGGATATCCCCCTCAGGATCAAGATAGTTGTCATCAACCTCATGCGGAAGTGAATTATCTGGAGCAAGAAAAGCATCGACTTCATCCCAAAAGGGATCACTTCCTTCAACCGTAATGAGAGAAGGGGAAGAGTCGGCTATGATAAGTTGAGAAGATGTGGTGGGTTCCCCACTCACAGAATTATGAAAATAACCAAGATTTTCTTGAGAGTACTCCTTTGAAGTAATGTCAATGACATCGATTCGGTTAACCGAAGCAGAATCAAAATTTGAGGAGTACCTCGACGTTTGATCATGGTTAAAGGTAACAGCTTCATTACCCACACGTAAGGTGATCTCATGCTTAAATACATCAATAAGAGTATGGCCCGTTTTTAGGAATCCTCTTCCAAGAATTAGAGGAACCTTTTGATCTGCGTCGAAGTCAACAACCACAAAGTCAGCAGGAAAGTGGAACTTTCCTACTTTCACAAACACATCTTCGGCAATGCCGCAGGGATGAGATATGGTTCGGTCTGCAAGCTCAAGAGTCATGCAGGTAGGAGTAAGAGCCGGAAGAGAAAGTTTCTTCCATACTGAATGAGGCATCAGGTTGATGCTTGCACCTAGATCTGCTAAGGCATAGCATTCAACCATTCCCGGAAATACACAAGGTAGTAGAAACTTTCCAGGATCTCCAAGCTTCTCCGGAAGCTTTTTCAAGATAACCGCTGAGCAGTTCTCATTTAATGGAGTTTTAGCCATTTCAATCAGTTTTTCCTTGTTACTTAACAAGTGTTTGATTGTTGATGCAAACTTGGGCATTAGAATGATAGCATCCGCAAAACTTATGTCAAAATGTAATTCTTTAAAGATTTGAAAGAATTTGTCCATTTGTTGACTAGCTTTCTCACGGAGCTTTTGCTCGTTTAAGCGCGATGGGTAAGGAATATAAGGTTTGGATTTAGGAGCAATGACTTCAGGAGTCTCTGCAGATTCAAAGACAACTCCTGGTTTGGATTTCTTTTTCTGGACAATCGAAGGCTGGACTTGTGCTGTACTTTGTGGGCTTGGAATTTGCACTTTATCCGTTGTATCCTCCGTTTCTTTCTCCATTTCAAACAACGGAGGAGGAATAGGGCCGGCGGGTCCCTCATAAGCAGCACCACTCCGAGTGGTGATAGCTTTGACGAAAGTGGTATCTTCATCATCATCACTGTCATCAAGTACACTGACAGGAACAGCATTGAGCATTTCGGAATAATATCTGGCTGATCTTTGCTCACTAAGTTTGGTTGATAAACTTTTAACCGTAAATCGTGAAAGAGTAGGATCGATTCTTGACGGTTGAGGAGCAATTGTGGGTGTAGATTTTTGGATAACCGAAGGTTGGACGTATTTAGCACTTCCATTGTTAGTGGGAAGTACCGGGTCCTTTTTCACCTTGAATTCAACATGAGCTTTACCACTACGTGTAGTGACAGCTTTGAGTTCACCCCTTGGGTTGACAACAGTATTACTTGGGAGACCTCCCGAGGTAGAAGGTAGATCAGTTAAAGATTTTTTTATGTCATTTATTTGGGTAACCAACAACTGGTTTGTCTGATATTGAGTTCTATTTGTCTCCTCTTGAGATTTTATGAATTGCCTAAGCAACTCATCTGAGGACGTCTGATTATGGTTTTGGACATTCCATGGTTTTTGGTTATGATTACCCTGATTCTGACCTCGGTTCTGATTGAAATTTTGAGAATTGTTGAAATTTTGTCCCTGATTTTGAACAAAGCGATTTTGATTATTCTGATTTGGCATGGGTGGAAAACCAGGTGGGACCATAGCATTCGGTGCTCGGTACTGAGTCTCAGCATGCGGACGGTATTGATTTTGGTTTACTGCAGCTACGGGAGCTGGGTAAAGAGAAGCATCGGTTGCTTGACAATCATAATACGCATGTGGGCCACCACAAGTTTCACACACTTTGTTTATTGCTTTAATTTGTTCTGGTTTATGAATTTCACTCTTTAATTCTTTCATTTCCTTCATCATACAACGCATTGAGTCCGTTAAAAAGGCTAACTCTGAGGAGTTACCGGATGAGGAAGCAGGAGTGACAGGAACATTCACTTTGTTTTGAGATATAGGAACTTTTGATTTAATTTCAAAAATTTCAATCACCTCTTTAGGCCGACGATTCAAGATATTGCCACCAGCGGCTGCGTTAAGTGCATCTTGATCGTTTTGGGTTAACCCATTATAAAACGTATTTATCTGTTGTAACTCCGTGAAATCGTGATGCGGGCATTTTCGGAGGAGATCTTTAAATCTGTCCCATGCCTCTCCGAAATTTTCATCGAAACCTTGACGAAATCCAGCAATTTCATTTTTTAAATTAGTCGTCTTTGATGGAGGGAAGAAATAATTGACAAATTTCTGCACTAGATCTTCCCAAGTTTCAATGGATCGAGGGGGTTCTTTATCCAGCCAAATTCGGGCTGCCCCTTCGAGTGAGAATGGAAATAGCATCAATTTGATAACTGTTTGCGGCACATTTTTGTAATTGATTGTAGAGGTCAGCTTGTTGAACCAACGAATGTGTGCATATGGATCTTCTCGTTCAAACCCGTGGAATTGGTTGGTAGAAACGAGCTGAATCAAATGTGTTTTCAGTTCAAAATGATCAGAATCGATGGCTGGTAAAACGATGGCATCTCCGTAACCCTCGGTGGGTGCCCGGAGCATTTCCGCCATTGTGCGATTGTCTGCCATATTATCAGTGGGATCAGTACAAATCTCGGGTTCGACTATTTGGGCAGCACGTCTACGATTACGTCTTCTCGGAATATTTACGAGTTCACGTAAAGGGCTTGATGACGTGGAAGAACGAGTGCGCATGCACTAAGTAAAATATTTTAATTAAATCAAGAACGAATCAAAACACAAGTGAACTTAAACCAATAATCAACAAGCGTACGATAGCTCTCTAAAAGATAAACGCACAGAGTGGCGGAGAAGCAAAGGTGGGCAATTAATGCTCCTTAAAAACCCGCTTCTTTCAGTCCGACAATTTAATGTCAAACTATCCTTAAACCTCCGTTATAGTTTGTTTATCAATCAAAGGTGAGCCGATATTCGCAAGTGATACAAAGGCAAGTTTTAAATCTGTTGTTTGGGAACTTATTATGGTCGTACCCCCAGTTAGGTAGTACTCTGTCTTGGTTCTCGATGGTAAATTTTATTAAAGAAAACGGAAAATATTTTTGATGTTTTTATTTTTTATATGATAATATGTATAGAAAAGAAAAAGAAAAATATATATATATATATATATATATATATATATATATATATATATATATATATATATATATATATATATATATATATATATATATATATATATATATATATATATTTTTATATATGGTTTATGGGAAATTGAAATACGATATTTTTGGTACTCGATCCGTTAAACGAATTAACTTCATGAGCGTTTTGCTTTATATATGATGAATATACAAGAGATAGAAGATATACACAGATTGGGTTTCAAAAACACGATACTGCAAAACGTTTAAAACACGCAACACACCTCCCCGGCAGCGGCGCCAAAATTTGATCGGCCTCAAACAGTCAACTTAAATCAACCACGGATGTGGTCAAATAAAGTCAAACCAATTGAGGACAACTAACCAAGGAGTATAGTGTTTTCCCGGGTCGTTATATCCCAGCGAAGCGTGAAATTGTGTTTAGAGACGAATTGTGATCAAGTGCTATTGAATGGAAAAGGAGATATTTGAGATTTTGCTTTTTTTTAATAATTCTAAATAACAAATTAAAAACAAATATACACAATAAAATTAAACGCGAATTAAATTAACTAAAACGCGTAACGGGAAAGCTAAAATGGGACTAAAACTGAAATTTATGAAATTTAAAACCTAAAAATGTAAAATGACTTAAAACTTATTTAAAAACTTAAATTATATTTTTTACACTTTTTATTTAATTATTATTAATTATTTATTATTTAATAACTTATTAAACTATTTAAATTTATAAAAAATACTAAATGAACAAAGAAAATTCTAAAACTTTTTCTAAAAATATTACTAAGTAAATAGAAGCTAAGAAAATTATAAAAATGAAACTTACTTAATTAAAATTTAAAAAGATAAATTCTATTAAATAGAAGCTATCACTATTTTTCTATTTTTGGTTTTCTTAAGGTCTAAAAATATTATCTTATTTTTCCTAAAATATAATTAATAAAAGAAAATTATGAAAATTAAAATTATATTTTTCTGATTATTATTCTATTTATTATGATTTAATTACTAATAGAAACTAATTAAAAAGATTAAAAATATCAAAACTATTTAGAAAATTATGAAACTTTACAGATAATTCTAAAATATAAATTAAAAGATAGGAAAAATAAAATGAAAAGTTATCTAAGCCTAATAAGCTGATTTGGGCAGATAAGCAGTTAGCAAATAAGCCCAAATATAAGCTAAAAAGCACAAATATTAACCAAAGGCTCAGAATAAGATTAACCAACTATAATAAGCACAAAACAACTTAAAAACTCAAATAAGCACACTGGATAAGCAGATAAGCAGTTTGGCTGTTTAACAAACTAGGGCATGAAACTCAGGCAAAACAGCAAACTTGCAGACCAATTATAAGCACTCAAATAAGCTGAAAAATAGAATATTATGGGGGAAAAAGCTTCTCTATACTACTGGGTATTCTAAAATGCTAAAAGCCCCATCTCAATCAATCCAATTGAAGTCCAATTGAAGGCAAGATCAGGTGGTCAGACTGCTTGTTTGTCTGTGTGCACAGAACTGTGCAGAAATGCACAACTCTAATGGACACAAAACCAACTTTTGTCTACTGACTAATTGGACTAATTGTGACTCAGAAATGCTACTTAAAGGGGCCAAACAAGCTAATGGCTTATTATGGCTTATATGAACTACTTATGGACTGAAAATCACACAGCCAAAGCAAAAGTGCTATATCTATCTAAACTGCTAATGAGATCTTGAAAACAGCTTATTAAGGCTAATTTAAGCTGGTACAAAGTTGGGATAATGGAAAATCTACAGTAGCACAGCTTATGGACCTAATGACAGTTATTACCGAACACTCCTTAATGGGGTGTCTGTGGTGGATTTTCAAAGGAAAACACAATTTTTAAACTAAAAGTCTTGATTTTACTTATTAACTACTTTATATAAACACTGATAAGCAACTTTCAACACAGAATTAAGCAATCTAAAAAGCTATACTAGGTTTGACTGTTTTTGGTCTTTTTTAAGATTTTTAAGCAAAATGAAAAACAAACTATATAACTACTGATACTACTGATGAAATATGTTTATAAACTACTAATAAGCAAATAACAACAATAATGATCTACTGATAAGCACTTCTACAGTACTTAGAGAAATTAAGGAAAAATCAAGAAAAAGCTTACAACTGATAAGCCTATGGAACAAGAGAACAAGGACCAGAAACTACTCCTAGCTTGTTGTCAACAAGCTAGAAACCAGAAAAAGCCATCCAGATTAGCTTCTAACCCCAGAACTGCTTATTTTGAGCTTTTGTTGACCAACTTTTGACTTTTCTTCAAATCTTGATTTAGAACTGATTATATCTAAAATAAACTTACAAAAAGCTATATAAAGCTTGCATAAGCTATTAGAAACAACTGAGAAATTGTTTCAATTACTACTTAACAAGATTCAAATCCTCAGAGTATATGAAAATCAGAAAACTTGCATGATCATTAACTACTGACAAATAATCAAAGAACAACAACAAACACACTAATTTTACTTTGTATTGATTGATGAAACTTGATATTACAAATTACACTACTGAAAATTGAAATACGAATTATGCTACTTGTTACCTACTTGCTCTATTTGAGCTACATTTGCTTCTATATATACTAAACTATGGTGGGAAATCCTTTGTCGACATCACTTCATCTTTCTGCACCCTTGGATTAACTCAATTTGATCTCAGCAGTCCATTTCCACTTTTGGCGGGAAAACAGGACACATGGCTAATTCGTCTGTTTTAGCTAGTGGGAGTGGGGAAGATGCATTAATTGCATTTGGATTGTTAGGTAGCGTGTTTAGGAGGGGGGTTGAGTATGAGACATCTGTGGTGATGAGGTGGGGGTGAGGTGGTATGGTGACTGGCTTTGGCGGTTTAAAGAAGAAGGGATAAGAGTTTGACTTCGGTCAAACTCTGGGTTTAAATAAAAAGGTGAGTGGGTCGGGTTGGTTTATGATTTGGGCTTGGGTTTTGAAGTTGGGCTGGGGTATGTACTGGGTTGGGTTATTATTAATAAAGGGTATAAGTTTGATCCGGATTTGGTTTTAGTTAAATACAAGGACCAAATTTGTAATTACTGATTTTATGAAGGGTTGAGTTGTAAGTTTCCAAAATTATCAAAAGGACCAATCTTGTCAAGTGTGAATAGTACAAGGGCCATAAAACATAATTTTCCATTTTAAAACACCCGGGGACTAATATTGACATTTTTCAAACTTGGGGGACCAAAGTTGTAATTTTGCAATTTTGAACCTTAAAGGACTAATCTTGACAACTTTTAAATCCCCAAGGACCTTTGATGATATTTAACATGTTTTGAATAACCAGGGACTAGTTCTGCCAATTTGTGAAACTTCAGGGACTGAAAATGACAATTATGCAAACTTTGTTCGTTTTTCACTTGTTTTCAATCTTTTTGTTCCTGAGCCACATAAAAACACATTTTATGATATTTTCTGCATTTTGAAGCATATCTGCATGTTTTTAAATGTTTTTGCAGATAAAATGTGACAGAAATGATGAGTATTTAGACACTCATCAGCGAGCTAGGGAGTGTTTTGGTGACCATCCGTTATGCAAGTAACGTTGTTAGTGAACCAAGGTACGATCTAGTGACCATCCGTTATTTGATGATGCAAGAATTCGTTGTTAGCAAGCTATTATGTTTTGCATGAGATAGTTGCACATAAGTCTTATACAACCTTTGAAGCCTTAAACCCAAATAAAAGTCCTCTTAGATGTTTACACTTGGTGCTTACGCCACGTCGGTGGAGTTTTGTTTCTTGTACAAGCTTATGGTAATATTTAGATCATGACTGAGCAATGAGTGTTATTTTCTTATATACTCACCCACTAAACAAATGAGTGTTGAGTGAATTATACTTCATTTCTTTTTCGTGAGGTGTTTTAACATGTTATCAAGCAAGAGAATCATTAAGGTATTGTCAAACATCTCGACTTTTCACCTATAAGCTTAAAAAGATGGATCTTATCTTGTACTTGTGCTTGATGGATTTGCATCCCATTTTTAGAATCATTATCATGTGGATTTATTTCTAAAAGCTAGATTTGCTTGGGGGCAAGCAAAGTGTAAGTGTGGGGGATTTGATAACGCTCATTTTATACATGTTTTAGTTGCGTTATTTCTATGTTTATGCATTGTATTTGGTTGTATTTATGAACATATTATGCTTAAAAAGGTACAAAAGATATATTCAGGTTCAGGTACAATCAAGTTCAAGTAAATGGCTAAAAAGATGAAGAAAAGTTGTTAAATCAAGAGCTTTTGCACAAACGTAAGTTTCTTCTCACAATAAAGGCTTTGGAAGGATCGTTAAAGATAAAGAGTCAAGATTACAATGATTTCCAAGTTCAAGAAAAGATCAAGAATTGATGAAATGAATGAAAAGTTATATGTAAAGAATTATGGCTCGCTTCTTCAACCAAAGGTTCAAGAAATACCTCTAAGGCTTAAGTTCAACCCAAGGTTCAATAATGCCATGCCATCCTTACTCCAAAACTTGGGCCGGAATCTGAACCTTAGGTTGAGACTTTCAACCTTGGGTCGAAACAATTGCTGACACACTTAATGACTATCTTCAATGAGCTAACTCTTCGTATGGGTTGTCATTACACTTCATTTACTCCAAGTGCATAATTTTTATGACACTTTGGGCTCAAGTATTTTGCTTGGTGACCAAGGGGAGTCATCTTATATATATGTATGCTTGGCCATGAGAGAAGACATCTATATATACAATCTATAATCTATTATCTACACATCAACAACTAATACAACTAATCTTGTACTCAAAGGGGCGACAAGAAAGAAAAACACAGGAAAAGAAGAAGCTTACATTCACCAATCATCAATTTAATCATTCAAGGAATCTTTGTTGATCATCTCACAAGTGTTCCTAATTCTTGTAATCATCATTACAACTTTTGTAAGACTTTTTAATTATGTTTTCAAGTGATAAATTTCTTGTGGTTATTTCTTTGTTTGCCATGAGTGGCTAAGTGCCTTGTGCACTTGCCTAGATGATGTTTGTTATATGATTCTTGATTGATTATGACTCATTGGTTCTAGTTAAACGAAAAGCTAATACTAAGATCGAATTGTGCTATTAAGAGTTTTCTCCACCAAAGAGTTGTCAAGTTTGGTTAATTGCTAATAGTGTAATGGGTTGAAAAAGACATTGTTAGTCAATTAGTTGTAAACCTTTATCTATGAGGGTGTTACCTTATGTATTGACCATTTCATGAGTAAATTGGTTAAACTTGGAAAACTAAAATAGTGTGGTTGTCAATTGCTTGTGAAACGAAAGCGAATCAAGTGAATGAGTTGTGTTAGTCTTGGTTGATCAAATCTTAAATATTGTTTTTGTCATCTTAAAATCTTGACGAGGATTGAAAGTGTTGGAAACAATAGGATTAGTATACCCACTAATCGAATTAGAACACCACCTAATTCATTGATCATAATCAAATGGAACCACTGTCATAATCATATCAAGATAATTGTGCAAAACTAGTCTAGGCAAGTGTAGCTTTAATATATTGAATCTTACTACACACGGACGAGTATACTTGCTCGTATGTGTTTCGTTTGAATCATTGGTAGATCGTGTTATAAATTTAAAACTTGCACTCGAAACGGGCACATCAAGTATATAAAGAAGGGATGTCATACTTTTCTGGCACATATAACCGAAAAGAAATCGGATGAGAAACGATTGGAAGATGTACCGATTGTTCGAGATTTTCCGGAAGTCTTTCCTGAAGACTTGCCTGGATTATCGCCTACCCATCAAGTAGAGTTCCAAATAGATTTAGTGCCAGGAGCGGCACCAATTGCAAGAGCACCCTACCGACTAGCGCCATCATAGTTGCAAGAATTGTCTAATCAGTTGCAAGAACTATTGGACAAGGGATTCATTAGGCCAAGTTCCTCTCCTTGGGGAGCACCGGTCTTGTTTGTAAAGAAAAAGGATGGATCATTCCGAATGTGCATAGACTATCGAGAATTGAACAAGTTAACGGTGAAGAACCGTTACCCACTTCCAAGAATAGACGATTTGTTCGATCAGTTGCAAGGTTCTAGTTTTTACTTGAAGATCGATTTGAGATCGGGTTATCATCAACTAAGGGTTCGGGAAGAAGATATTTCGAAAATGGCTTTTAGGACTCGTTACGGTCATTACGAGTTTCAAGTGATGCCGTTTGGATTAACTAATGCACCGGCAGTATTTATGGATCTCATGAATCGTGTGTGCAAACCGTACCTGGACAAATTTGTAATTGTGTTCATTGACGATATTCTAATCTACTCGAAAAGCAAGGAAGAGCACGAGGAACATCTCAAGACAATCCTAGAATAGCTCAAGAACGAGAAGTTGTACGCGAAGTTTTCTAAGTGCGATTTTTGGATCCGAAAAGTATAATTCTTGGGCACGTAATTGATAGCCAGGGATTGCATGTTGACCCAGCTAAGATCGCGGCTATTAAAGATTGGGAAACACCTAAGACTCCCACAGAGATTCGTCAATTTTTAGGTCTTGCCGGGTATTACCGAAGATTCATCGAGAGTTTCTCGAATATAGCGAAGCCTTTAACCAAGCTAACGCAGAAGAAACAGAAGTAAGAATGGGGAGAGAAATAAGAATCCGCTTTTCAGTTGTTGAATCAAAAACTTTGCAGTGCGCCGATTTGGACTTTACTCGAAGGAATGGAAAACTTTGTGGTTTATTGTGATGCTTCGCATAAAGGACTTGGAGCTGTGTTGATGCAAAATGAAAAGGTTATAGCTTACGCGTCTCGACAACTCAAGGTTCATGAGAAGAATTACACCACTCATGACTTGGAGTTAGGAGCGGTTGTCTTTGCGCTAAAAATTTGGAGACACGACCTATACGGTACAAAGTGTACAGTGTATACGTATCACAAAAGTCTTCAAGATATCTTAGACCAGAAAGAACTTAATATGAGGCAACGCCGTTGGCTAGAGCTACTCATTGATTATGATTGCGAGATCCGATATCATCCGGGCAAAGTGAACGTAGTAGCAAATGCCCTTAGCAGAAAAGAGCGACTCAAACCTTTAAGAGTAAGATCATTGGGTATGACCATTAGTTCACCTCTTCCATCCAAAATTTTTGAGGCTCAGGCCGAAGCACTTAAGACAGAGAACCGACCTAAGGAGAACATTCACGGTATGCCAGAAAGTAAGAACGGTTGTACAAAAAGGTCTGATGGAATGTTATGCTTCAAAGATAGAAGTTGGATACCACAATTTGGTGGCCTACGAGAGTTGATCATGCACGAATCACACAAGTCAAAATATTCCATACACCCAGGTTCTGATAAGATGTACCAGGATCTTAAAAAGCTATATTGGCGGCCGAATATGAAGGCTGACATCGCTACTTATGTTAGTAAATGTCTTACTTGTTCCAAAGTTAAGGCCGAATACCAGAATCCGTCCGGTTTACTATAGCAACCAGAGATTCCTCAATGGAAATGGGAGCGTAAAACCATGGACTTCATGACTAAACTTCCTAAAACTCTGAGCGGTCATGACGCGATTTGGGTGATCGTTGATCATCTCACCAAATCAGCTCACTTCTTGCCCATTAAAGAAACCTACAAGATGGATAAGTTAACCAGAATCTATATCCAGGAGATTGTCTCGAAACATGGTGTACCAGTTTCAATCATTACAGATCGAGATAGTCGTTTCGCTTCAAGATTTTGGGAATCACTTGATGATGCCTTTGGAACCCATCTCGATATGAGTACAGCCTACCATCCAAAATCAGATGGTCAGAGTGAGAGGACCATCCAAACACTAGAAGATATGCTCCGTGCCTGTGTGATCGATTTTGGAAATAGCTGGAATACTCATTTTTCGTTGATTGAGTTTTCCTACAACAATAGTTATCACACAAGCATAAAGGCTGCACCATTCGAAGCACTCTACAGAAGGAAATGTCGATCACCAGTCTGTTGGGCTGAAGTCGGAGATGCCCAATTTACCGAACCAGAAATCATTCACGAAACAACTGAGAAGATTGTTCAGATTCAGAACAGACTGAAAGCCGCCAGAGAACGTCAGAAAAGTTACGCTGATGTGAGGCGTAAGCCCTTAGAATTCAAGGTTGGATACATGGTAATGTTGAAGGTATCGCCTTGGAAAGGTGTAATACGACTTAGGAAGCGCGGGAAATTGAACCCTAGGTATATTGGACCGTTTAAGATTCTTACAAGAATCGGTCCAGTGGCATACCGACTTGAACTCCCGCCAGAACATAGCAGTGTGCATAATACCTTCCATGTTTCCAATCTCAAGAAGTGTTTATCCGACGAATCCCTCGTCATTCCTTTAGAAGAGATTCAATTCGATGACAAGCTTAATTTCGTTGAAGAGCCAGTAGAAATTATAGATCGTGATGTCAAGAAATTAAAGCATAGTAGAATTCCTATCGTCAAAGTTCGTTGGAATTCTCAACGAGGTCCCGAGTTCACTTGGGAACGAGAAGACCAGATCCTTCGAAAGTATCCGCATCTCTTCACCGACAACAATCTAATGACCAGCACTGGCTGAATCTCGAGGACGAGATTCATTTTATAGGTGGTAGACTATCACAACCCGCAAAATTTCAGGTCAATACTGTTCACCGAACTCGAATTTAATTTCTTGACATTTAATTGAAAACAATTTACGTGTGACTTTTTACTTGAACCGACGTGAAAACCTAGAATAAATTCCAAGTGCACTAGGACTTAGGTTATATTTAGTCCACAACGCTCCAGTATCTTGCTCCTGCTCCATTTCACAATTTTAAGCTATAAAACAATTTTTTATTCTTTGACTACTTACGGTTTTAAATTCAACAAACATTAACTGTTTTTCAATATTTAACACCCGACATACCCAATTCCTTCAATGATTATTTTTTATCATATTTGTATACTTCCAAAATTAATACCGAGTTCCAAAAATATTTCCTGACACCTAAAGTAATTTCTTTATAACTTACGTTTAATTACGTATACTTTTCGTTAATCACGGAAACAACAACCAATACATATTTTTAACACCCAATACCTACTATATATACACTTTTGTATTAAAACCACTCATTTTATCCCAAATTATTACCCAATGCCCTGCCCCCCCCCTTTTTGCTTGTAATTTATTTACTAGACAAATGAACACAAAAATTTATTAGCACTCATGTTACCACAAAACATGGAATGTGTAAATTCAACTTGGAGGCTTGACCTCCAAGATTTTCCCTTGACCCCCCATGACCGGCCAACCCCCCCCCCCCCTCTTGACCAAATTATGATATTTGACTTACTATTCCAAGTTTGAACCAAGCTTAGTATAAATAAGACTTAATACCTCTAATTTTTGCTACTAGCTAAGTAAGAAATATATATATATATATATATATATATATATATATATATATATATATATATATATATATATATATATATATATATATATATATATATATATATATATATATATATATATATATATATATAATCCCTCCAATCTCAACATAAAATTCGACACACACACTAAAGGAGCAAGAAGGAAAGAGTTGTTGTGGCAAGGATCAAGTGTATTAGGGCATATTAGCAAAGGTTTTGGAGCATAAGCCTTGTGGTTAAGCTAGTGATTTACAACACTCATTTCACAAATCACTCGTGTAAGTGATCTTATTAACACTTCATGATCTTCATATTTTACATGCTTGTCAAGTAATCTATACTCATTATCACTTGGTACATGTTGAAAAGATTTACATTTACTATGATCCTTTAACAAAGAATATGTTTTTAACAATTTTTGATTACAAGGAAACTAACTAGAAAAACTCTCCATAAAAATGGTGGTAATAAACCTTATAAATGTGAATATTAGTGAACTTGTGTATTTAGACATGCTTGATGATTTAATACATGGACTTTGGATATTGCTAGGTTTATGTTTAGACCACTATTCTTATGTTGGAAAGTTGATGGAGGATCTAGGATTAGATTTGGAGTTGTGGTTAAGTGGTATTATAATGACTAGAAGGTTAGAAAATAGTTTTTGACACTTATAATATACAATTTGTCTCGTTTTGAATAAACTGGAATAATCAGCAACTCAGGGGTATCATTAGGCTAGAAATATAGAAAATAGACTTAATAACGAAAATGTAGCCGCTTGAATGAGTTAAAACGGGCTTATAACGAAAAAGATACGCTATTTTCAATTTAGACGACGAAAACTAACATTTTCTGAAAAACCTGAAAAATGCATTCTGTCCAGATTTTTAGAAGTGGAAAACTGGCCGAGACCTTGAAAAGCCTAGAGTATACTTAAATACCTTCGCGGGGATAGGTCAAACTTAAGAAACGGAATTACGACGCAAAAGTTATGGCCAAAAGAATATGGCCGCAATATATAAATTTTGACAGCCCATTTGTCTCTAATAGAAAGCTGATAGAAATATTAGGGATAGATTTTGGACCTTTTAGTGTATATTTTGGTTAAAATGGCGTATACGGAAATGGTAGAACCATGTATATACATATTAGACGCGTTAGAAAACTTTGAAATATATATTAACGCGACGATTAAAACTTGGTTATGAGATAAACAAGTTATGTTTTCTAAAAAGTGGTGATTTCTAATAAAGGATCAAAGCGACGCAATTATATTTTGATAACAAATATTACAACAACATGTACAAGTGATGGTGTAGAGTATGACTTGCATGCTTGACCTTGTTTTCGAAGCCTAAGACATATGTACATTTAGGTCGCGATTAGAGATTATTGGACCTATATTGCCGTTTACAAAATACCAAACGAGATTTGATTTTGCTAAAGTGAGTTTCATAGCCCCGCCTTTAACATTGTTTATACATGATTTCTAAACCCTCGGGGTGGGAATACACTGCTTGTTTTAACATACGGACACAAGTACTAAAACTGTTACTTTGCCGAAGTTACCGCATTGCCATTGAAGTCCCCTACGTATCATGAACTGTTAATTACTTGTAAGCGCGGATGTTATGAATAGATCTATTTGGGTTGACACCCCGTCCGGGTTGGTCGCGCCAACTGGGTAAATGGACGCATATCATTCGGATTATTTCCGAGTGTCTAGCAAACACTTATTTGGGGCATTGTTATTGTGCTTAATTGCATACGAGTACGTCGAGCTTCGGGGTCATGAGCTTAGGCACTGTATTTGTTATTTTTGCCTGTGACATTATATTTGTTGTACTGTCTTGCTATTGAAATCTTGTGGTCCGCCTTACTGTTTATTTAAACCTCTGACTCTCACCAACATTATTGTTGGCCTTTTTAGCGTGTATTCTCAGGTAACTAGGTGATGATGATACACCTCTTGCATGAAGCACTTTGAGTCACATTTTGGATGCACATCATGATGGAGATTTTTCTACATTATTTAGCGTTTGATCATGTATTTAAATCTTACA